>PVJS01044888.1:0-16474 GCA_004027185.1 Glis glis
CCTCCCCCCCCATGTAGCACTGAGAATGATGTTGGTATAATCTCATATATACACATTGTTTATGACAGTAATTCCATAGATTCACTTCTTTCTTACCCTTCCGCTTCCCTTGTACCCCTTCTCTTTCACCACTGAGGGTTTTCCGTTGTCATTGGAGTCCCTTTTGTGTCCCCACTACTCCCTAAGTTGCGCATATTAATGAAAACATATGTCCCTTCTTTTTCATGTTCATAGCAGCACAATTCACAGTGGCCAAATTATGGAACCAGCCTAGATGTCCATCAACAGATGAATGGATTACAAAATTATGGGAAATACACACAATGGAATTCTACTGAGCAATAAAGAAGAACAAAATAACAGCATTTGCAAGAAAATGGAGAGATCTGGAGAACATTATGTTAAGTGAGATTAGCCATACTTTTATTCTTAACCTACGTTTGTCACTGAATTTGGAGAAATTTCATATAAACAGCATATAGTTAGATAATTTTCTTTTATCCACTCTGCCAGTTTCTACTTTATAATTGTTGTATTTAGACCATTGCCCTTAAGCTAATTTTGATATGTTAGTTCTTACGTCTCACATTTTATTTTTTATCTGTTGGCTTCCTCTCTTTCTTATTATTTTCTTGCCTTCCTGTGGGTTACTTAAACATTTTGATGGTTTTTGTTTCTATCACAGAATTAGATGGTGTTACAGTTTTTCTTTCAATCCTAGAATGCATTTTAGAAAACCCTTGGAGAAGGGTTATCTACTTACTGCTTCTCTCACTAGTCTTCCCACTTTGTGCTCAGGAACAACACCTTCATTGTTATTTTGCTTCTGTTGAAGAACCTCCTTTAGCCATTATGGAAGGTAGACTGGCTGGGGTTTCTTATTGATCCCTGTTGGTGCTGTTATGCCTGGTCCGGTGTCTCAAGGAAGAAGAGGAGTCCAACTGGATTTGGAGGGTCGATTTATTCAGCAGTGGTTAAAACAGACTAGCCAGGCTAGGGACACAGTCCAACACAAAGTTAGGAGCTGTGACCCCGAACTAGTTTCACACAGAGTTTTTAAAGGCAAAAACCACACGCAGGTGGTCGGGGATGGGGGGAGCTCGTTGCCTAAGTTACAGCCAATGGGGTGCTGACAAAACCACTAGTCTGAAGTAAGCAGGAGTTGTGTTATTTTTTGATTGGCTTGAGCTAGGAAGGTACATTATGTCTGAAACATGGCCCAACTTTGAGTTAGGAAGGTACGTTATGTCTGGAACATGGCCCAACGCTTCCAGGATGTTGGGGTTAGGTAAGCAGGATGTTAGTTCATGCTTCAGGAATTGTGCTATGTGCTCTTTTCACTGATTGGTTGTTCTGGGCCTGAGGGGGATTCCAGATCAGGTAGAATATGGAGTCACTCTTGTTAGGGCTCTCTCGGGCCCTACAGTGCTGCTTGGGGGGAAGGAGTCACCAGGCCTGTCACCTCAGGTGCGTCTCCAGGTGAGGGAATAGAGTCTGGCCTGTGGGGACAGGATGAACTTCCTGGGTTTGGTGCTTGCTGTGGCCAGGTCCTCCTTCTTGGTGCCCAGTGCACCTCTGGATGGAAGACCGAGACTGACAGGGAAGAAGAAGAGTGCTTGCCCTGGCTGCCCATTGTCACTGGGGCTTCAGCCTCATTCCCCACGGTTCTGCCTGGCATCTTGGATGTTGTGTGTAGGACTCCCATTACATCCCACGGTCATTGGGAATACCTGGCTACCTTCTGTTGTGTTTTAGAGGTGAGAAATGCTGGTCTTGGGTCATCTTCATCTGTTGGGCAGGGGTTGTAAGAGGCCCTGATGATGAGCTAATATAATATAATAAATAATATAATATAATAAAATTATAATATAATATAATATAATATAATATAATATAATATACCCTTCTGTCCCAGGGTCCCCAGTCAGTTTGCTTTCCTCTTATCACCTCTCAAGTTTGGTTTTCTTTTGCATCATTTCCAGGGTTTATCATTATACTTAGCAAGGACATGCAGGGAGAGATGATATTAGCAAGGAGCCAATATCAGGGCCCTGGAAATTCAGAGCCAGTAATGAGGACAGCTGAGTGCATATACCTTCTGATAAAGTATAGACTCAGAACTGAGTCATGGAAAGAAAATATTTTCATTTGTAAATACTTGCTCACTTGCTCCAAAGTAATTAAACAAATAAAGACCCTTCAAATCCGGGCTGCACATTTCCCCCTTGCTAAGATTTAAGAATGCAATGTGGGACATTAAGTGTAGATATAAAGAGAATCTTGCTGACAATGAGAGTTGTTAAACACTGGAATGGATTGCTAAAGGAAACTGTAATTTTCATTTCTTTTCAAGTACTTAAAATCAGACTAGCTACCTAGTTATCTGGTATAACGAGGCCATCTTGTTTGGACATATATTTGCTTGTTGGATTTTTTTTTAAAGATAGATTGTTAGATTCTTAAGTATCCGTTAGCTATCACAAATCAAGGGATTTCTCACTGGCCAAGTTACCCCATATAATATTGAACCTTTCCTCCCTATCCCATCTCTATCATCCCTCTTGCTCACCTAGAGAACAACAAATTCTCACTCGATTATTCAGAATGTCTCTCTCTCTCTAGCCCCTAACCTAGAGCTCTGCTCTAAGCTCCTTTGTCTGACTCAAAGCCATCCATGGGGTAAGTTGAACAAAAGAGCCTTCTGCTCTTTGGCCAGCACAAAAGATAGGCAGAGACCCAGGGTAAGGGATCTTTCCGTTCTCAGTATCCTTTGTCCTTTGAAGACATTCTCTGTTTTAAATAGCGTCTTCTATCACCCCTATGCATTAGCACTAATGTAGATGGTGCAGTTTTGCTCCACCTTTTGACCAAAGCCTATGATCTTCTTAAAGGTTGGGATTACATCCCTAGTACCAAGCAAAGTGCCAAACACAGAAAGGATCTGTAATGAATGTGTGTTAAGTGGTAGGAATAAAAGGCAAGCTGTTAGACTCTTTCTTCCACGGTGTGAATAGGTTCAGCATGACAATAATAGGTCTGGAGGGACTCTGAAAGGTCAATTAGTTCATCTTTCTGCTTTTGCCCAAGAATGCATACCAGATAACTAGGTAGCTAGTCTGATTTTAAGTACTTGAAAAGAAAAGAAAATTACAGTTTCCTTTAGCAATCCATTCCAGTGTTTAACAACTCTCATTGTCAGCAAGATTCTCTTTATATCTACCCTTAATGTCCCACATTGCATTTTTAAATCTTAGCAGGTGGAAATGTGCAGCCAAGATGTGAAGGGTCTTTATTCTGTTAATTACTTTTGAGCAAGTGAGCAAGTATTTACAAATGAAAATATTTTCTTTCCATGCCTCAGTTCTGAGTCTATCCTTTATCAGAAGGTATATGCACTCAGCTGTCCTCATACTGGCTCTGAATTTCCAGGGCCCTGTTATTGGCTCCTTGCTGTGGAATATTGATTGCATTGATTGTTTCAATCTGTACCAGCATTCTTTGTTAGTGCCCTTTCATACTGACTCTAGAATTAACCACATGGCTTACTTTGGCTAATGGTATAATTGCAAATTACAGATGAGCAAAGACTTGAAAAAAACTTTTGATTATGCCTGCCTCTTTTCTTCTATCTCATCACCACAGCCTACCCAGGTTAACATGCTGGAGGGATAAGAGAGCCACATAGAGAAGAATTGAGTCTTGCAAGATGAGGCCATCCAAGACCAGCCAGCCCCCAGCCAACATTCTGGCAGATCACAGACACATGAGGGAGGTAACTTAGAGTCAAGATTGGCTAAGCCTGGTCCAGATCATCAAAAATAACTGTCCAATGAACCAACAGACTCATGATAAATAGTGACTGGGTATTGTTTTAAACTATTGATTTCTAGTGTGGTTTGTTTGCAGCAAAACCTGATATTATCCCTCGGAGGGGTTTTCTAACTCTGGTAGAATCTGATCTCAGCCCAAAGTTCCCCTTGATGCTTATCAATCATGTGATCTTCTCTAGCTCTTATTGTCTTACTTCTTGCTGTGTACTTTCCTCATTGCTTTGCTCTGAGTGGTCTACCAGTGTCAACCACTGTGGGCTACTCCTTTGGCTTTGACCCTCAACTCTTCATTGGCCAGGATTCTGATCAATTGCCTTTGCACAGGTTTGGTATATACCAGTATTCCCTCCTATTTTGTAATGTGATCTTGTCTCCTTGCTTTATTGTTACAGCATTTCTCTTTCCAACAATAGTAATGTGTTATTATGTGATTGTGTTCTTGTATTATGAGTTATAACAAAATGTATTTCAGGGTAATAATGCTCAGTGGGAGTTAAGTAAGATATTTGCAACATGATATTAATGAGTCCACATTTATGGGCTTAATTCCTATACCATCAACTGGCTTTACACACACACACACACACACACACACACACACACACACACACACCAAATCACTGTTTTATTGAGACTATATATATATATTATTTTGGCACTGGTGATTCAACTCAGAGGCATTCTACCTCCACCCTAGCCCTATTTTATTTTTTGAAACAGGTTCTCACTAAGTTGTAGATGGCCTCACTAAATTGCTGAGGCTGGCCACAAACCTGCTATCCTTCTGTCTCAGCCTCGCAAGTACTGGGATTCCAAGTATGTACCACCATGCCTGGCTGAGTCTATGCTCTTAAATAGGTCAAAAATTGCATGCATGCACACCCATCATAAAGGATTCTAGGCAGAAGAATTTGGGTGCCCCAGTGTCAACAATAACTAGGATATTCTCTCTCTTACATACACACACACACATGCACATACACACACCTTGATTACTATAGGGCAGGAATACATCTTTATATAAGCATATGCCCATGGAAGTTACAGTGGAGAAAAATCAAGAATCAATCTGAATATATGATCTAAATATTTTTATTCATCTCTTGTACCCTGCTCCCAAATTCATATGTTGGAATCCTCACTCCTGAAGCAATGGTATTAGGAGTCGGAGCCTTTGGGAAGGGAGTAGGCCATGGGGATGGAGCCCTCATGAATGGTGGTAGTGCCTATGTAAGCTAGTCCAGAGAGAGCTATTGTCCCTTCCATTATATGAGGACACAACAGGAAGGCACCATTTATAAGCTAGAAATTGGGCCCATACCAGACACTGAGTCTGCTTTGCTCTTAGACTTCCAGCCTCCACAACCATGAGAAATACATTCCTGTTGCTTAAAACCTCCCAGTTTATGGCATTTTGCTATAGTAGCCTGAACTAATAGTGTAGAATTGATAGTCAGAGAATCCATTTGGCATAAGTAGGCCTCATAAAAGTTATTTTGTGTAGCATTATTATTGAATAAAGTAAACACTTGAAAAAATGACACATTCCTTTGGCAAATTCTCTTAGAGTTTCCTATTAAGTGAACCAATTACTGCTAAGTGAACCAAATAGATTAAACATTGAGTGAACTTGGGTCTCTATTGTGAGCCTAACTACATAGAGAGATAGGTTTGAGTTACAGATGGAGGGCTGTGTCTCAAACCAAGAGATTTGGGGATTTTCATCTGTGACTGGCTATACAGCGTCAAGAGGATTACAGGATCTTTATGTGTTTTTCTTCCTTTGAAGAGTAGAGTTGGGAAGCTAGTGGGTTCCAACCGGGAGTGATAATTAAAGAATTGCATCTTCAATGAGGCAAGGAATGGGCTCACTGGCTGGAGCAGAGCTGTCTCCAGGCCTCTTTCCTGCCTGCCGTGTGTCCTTCCATATTTACCACACTCTGACTGGTTCTACAGAGATATGCATGGAAAAATGAAGATGATAAATTTGTTTAAAAAGAATTGTCCACAGACATCATTTTCTGAGGATATACTTCAAGGTAAACAACTAATACTTTAAAAGGATCAAATAAATGGGCAGCATCTTTATGAGGGGTGTTTTAAGATAATCTCAGTACTAAATGATACTAAATACAAATGTACCTATGTATTTGCTCAGCAGTCTTTGTATTCCTTTCTTGTTAATTCCCCAGCTATTCCAGAACAACTACACTATTCCAGCTCCAGTCCCCTTTATCCCTCAGAAATGGCACTGCCTCCATGGACTGTGACTAGGTGACAACAGGCAGCTGGCATCGATCTCCTCTGTGTATTGTTCTTTCTGTCCTGCTCTCAAAAGCCAAAATTTCGTTATTACTTCTTACCTTTCTTTCATACAAAGTTACGAAAGAACCACAACCTTATCCTCATCCTCTTAGCTTAACTCTTTCCACCCCATTTTCATTGAATCTAATTGAACTACAGACTCGAGATAAAATAATGAGCAGCCACTTGTGAGATCCCGGCATCTTCTTGTCAGTGCTCAGATAACAGAGAACTACAAGCTGCTTGGGCTAAAAGCACCGACTCCTCACTTGGGCCGCAGATGTCCAGCGGTGACTGAAAGCAGGGTGAAGCTTCCCATCTCTGCCTTCATCTTGCATCTGTCTCCTTTATTCCCTAAAACTCTGGCTCTGCATGTGGGCATGGTGATCCCTTCATGAGTGTAATATGAGGTTTCTTAGTCCTAAATTAGCCTAACCTATCTTGTCCCCCTTCAATACTGAGGTCACCAAGGTGAGAGTAACTAAGGTATTTTCAAGTTTCGCAGCGACATTTGATTGACAGCTTTTACCAAACCCTATTTCAAACCCTTGGAGTGACACCTAGAAGTTTTGAGTCTTTGCTCTATAGCTTCTAGGAACAGCGGAGCCTTGTAGGCAGAGTACCCCAAGATGAGACTGCTCCCCTAAGCAGGAGCGATCGTCTCATGGGCACCAAATTGTCCTCTTCCAGGATCACAGGTCTGATGATGAACGGCCTGACCAGCAAATGGAGATCGCTCCCTCCAGCAGCAAGGACTCTCACAGAGCCACCTCATAGTGCCAGAGCTGAGACAATGACCACCCAGACCACTCTTTCAAGACTGTTAATTATGTATATATTTCGCCCTCTGCTCCAATTCTTCACCTACTGAAACCCTATGAGCACCCCAAAGACAGGGGTGCTGAGACGCTTGATTCTCGCTCTGCCTCCCCAATATCGCCATGTTGATTAAAGTTTCTATCTTGCTTTTCACCATTACTCTTTCCATTTAGTTCTTGGGGTGAGGGGCTGGACCTGATTTATAGGGCCTCTGACCTAGGACTCCCCTAACATTCATCCTTCTTGGACTTTCTTAAGTATTTCACACTGCTAGACACCTCAGTCCCTTCCTTGAGCTATTCTATTGTTTTGATTTCTGTCCCAATACATTTTACTGGTTCTTCTGGTTTGGGTTTAGTTTTTCTGACCATTCCTTTTCTAGCTCTTCCAGGGCCCTTTTCTTTCTACATGACCCCGAGTATAAAATTTCCCTAAAGTTAAGTCCTTGGCTGTCTTTCTTCCATTATACGTTCTTCCGTAACTACATCCCTTAAGCCCTCAATTTCCCCTATCCACTTCGCTCCAACAGGATTCCAGCACAGCTTATTACAATGTGTCAAATCTGTCCACAAAACGTATTCTTCAATATTCCGGCAAGTCATACTGACCTCCTTAATTATTGAATAAAGAATATGTCATTTTTTTCCAACTAGGTTTTTCAATTTGATATGTCACAGCCAAAATAATTTTGTCTAGAACAATGACACTGCAAGACACATAATTTATATTTTGTTATTTAAAGAAGCAGGCCAACCCTGAAGCCACCACATCCAAATGTCGATGAGTCTTTACGGTAGGTGGCGAATTTGTTGTTTCTGGATATACTCACATTTCCCCCGGCTTCCATTTCTGCTCAGTCTGCAGCGAGGGAAGTGACTGTCTGGCTTTTGTTTTTTGTTGTAGCACAACAGGGCATGCCAGGAGAACTCTGTGGGGAAAGCTCAACATGAAATGAATTTCCTTCAAGTACTGAATTTTCAGCAAGTCAAAGAACTTTTTATTTGGTATTTTCCCCCAGCAAGGCTCTTTCCGCAAAATCTGCTCCTTTCTCTTGTTCCCTGTTGTGAAATGTACAGCCTCACATGCAGAATGTGTCCCGGAGAGAGACGTGAGTGATCACAATGGCCCAGTGTGGTTCTTGGCACTTGGTGCAGGAGGCAAGTCAGCAAGTCAGCACCACGCTGTGGGGCTCCCAGTGGTGGGAGCGTCCAGGCCTTCCTGTGGGCCTCAGCACACTTCTGGGCTCTTCCTAGAGTTCAAGGCTGAGTGGACAAGTTCTGTACACAAACTTCAAACAGAGCTTGATTCTTCCGATGGCTCTCAGAGTCTCCCTAGCTGTGCCAATCAACCGCGCACCAAGCTTTACCCAGCTTTGCTGTATATACTCCCATTTCTTTTTCCTATAAATGTGGAAAGGGCTTAAGGAAAAAAGAACTTCCTGCAACTTAACCTCAAACAGTGAAGACTCAGGGCAGCATCCCCAGACTAAGCACTTGGGAGATGAAGGGAGCTTGGATTATAGCACACAAATAAAGTAACAATTCCACCCCCAAATGCATTCAGGGTCACTTATAAAAACTAATAGTGAAGTAAGGAGGATTCAAGGTCCTTCTAAAACCACTTTTGCATAAATTGTCCGGATGGCTTCTTTCTCGACATGTGGAACTAGGCCTTTTGTGTCAGCATGTTCTAAAACATTATTGCTTGGAGTATGGACTGTGGGCCAGCAGCATCCGTTCCACGTGGGATGCAGGTTCTGCAGGTTTAGGATCCCAATCCTGACCCAGGCCTACTAAACAGAAACTTGCATTTGTTTTGGTTGCTAATATACTTGCCGTTTAATACTCTTAGTTCAGGATATGGTGCTTTTTGTACTTTTATTGGTGCATTGTAATAATACATCATAGTGATACAAACATACATGCACACATCCCTTGGTGCATTTCCCTTCCCTTGTAGAGGTTAGTGAGATTGGTAATGACACCTTCATGTATGGACATAAACTTATTTGAATTGTTCCTTTCCTCGATCCGTCCCCCGCCCCATCCCAGTCTCCTTCCCTTCTCTCTATTCTACTGCTCTCGTCTCATTGAACTGAAGTCCCATTTGTTTTCTATTTTCTCTTTAGCTTTATATGAGAGAAAATATATGACCCTTGACTTTCTGAAACTGGCCAATCTCCCTTAGCATACTAGTCTCTAGTTTCATCCATTTTTCTGCAAATGATGTAATTTTGTTCTTCCTTAGGTTGAGTAAAGTTCAATTGTGTGTGTATATATATATATATATATCACATTTTTGTATTCTTTTTCTTTTTCTATTTATTTATTTATTTATTTATTTATTTATTTATTTGCGGTACCGGGGATTGAACACAGGGGTGTTCTACCTCCGCGCTACGCCCCCGGCCCTATTTTTTTATACTTTATTTTTGAAACCGGGTCTCACAAAGTTGCAGAGGGCCTCACTAAGTAGAGAGAGAGAGAGACAGGGAGAGAGAGAGAGAGAGAGCGAGCTGAGGCTGGCCGCGAACCCGGATCCTCCGGTCTCCGCCTCCCAAAGTACTGGGATTACAAGCGTGCGCCACCACGCCCGGCTCTGTATTCTTTTTAAATACTTTTATTAGTGCATTGTAATTATACATCATAGTGAGGTACAAAGTGATAAGAACATACATGCATTTACACTTGGTGTAAAACTTGAATTTTAAATAAGATTTTCAGGTGATATATGTGCACTTTCAATTTTGAAAGCAGTGTTCTAATGTATTGCATCCATTTTTCTAAATTGAACTATTGATTATTCAATTTGGTAATCTTTTTCTTTTCATTTGTTGTTTTAGAGAATAATTAAAAAATATCGAATCACTTCACCATATACATAGCTCAGGATTCTTGGCTGTATTTATAGAGTTAATATCAATAAGGCAGTTTTTAAATTATATGAATGCAAACCAGTCAGAAGCTATTTCTAATTCCTGACTTGACTATTTGGTGAGCTTCTTCTGAGCATGTGTGCTCTCTCTGTCTCTGTCTCTGTCTCTGTCTGTCTCTCTCTTTCTCTCTCTCTCTCTCTCTCTCTCTCTTCCTCTCTCTCTCTCTCTCTCTCTCTCTCTCACACACACACACACACACACACACACACACACACACACACACATACACTCAACAGGCATATTAAAGTCCAGTTTTCTAGTTCCAAATAGAAAGCCGGTTAAACATTATATATTTGAGGCACCTTTTAATTGATACAGTAATTTAAGAAGCCCTGAATGTCAAGAATAGAAATGGTTCTAATAAAATTCTATTGCTAGATTACCTAGTTTAGGAAAATTGTTTCCTTCTACACCATTCTTCTTGCAATGACATCTTTTCCAACGAGAGACATGTTTGATCAATCTCAAAGCTACAGCTCAATACAGTTAAGCACAACCCTCAAGGTAAGTCTTGAGGTAACCTGATTAATATGGAAGCAGCAATACATTATTGACAATTTATCATTTAATATACCCTTGCTCATCTTCTCCGTCTGTAAGAGATGCACCTTAGGTGGGGTTGAAAGTACTTACTATATCCAGGATTTGCCACTCCTCAACACTGACATCCTTAGTTTGTACATTAGCATGAAAGCTGAGCTAAGATGAGATCTTTCCTCTAGGGGAGGAGTTTTAAAAAGTTTCCAATGTGCAGGCTCAACAGTCTTTTGAGAAGGACACTTGCACTGACTGGCAGCCAGAGAAGTGACAAATTCTATCACTGGGGGTTAAGTGATCTCCTGGCTCCATCTGAAACCTTGGTTAGGAGTAAAGAAAGGCCGAGAAAAAATATGCAAAGCAGCATTTAAGCAAAACCCATGAACATTATGGAAATTCTACTTCATTTATTCCTTTGCTCATTTATATATTTATCCAAGAAAGAGTTATTAAGGGCCTGTTATCTGTCAGGCGCTGTTCCATGCTCAGGGTTCACAGCAGTGAACAAGACAAGATCCCTGCCCTCGTCAGCATAGCGATGTTCTCACAGGAAGCCCTTGGGAGGTTTTGAGTGGAAGTGTGATGTGGTTTAGTGTATTTTTTAGGAAGTTCCCTCTAGCTGTTCTGCTGAAAATAAATTTACTGGACTGGACCAGGGGACTACCAAGGACATCATATGAGTCTTTTTTCCTGTGCAACTGGGCTTAAGAATATATACACACGGTGGAATTTTACTCAGCCATAAAAATGTACATCATTTGCAGGAAAATAGATGAAACTAGAGAATATTATGCTAAATGAGATTAGCCAGTCCCAGAAAGTGAAGGGCCGTATGTTTTCACTCATATGTGGAATCTAGAGAGAATTTGGGAAACAAAAAGGATTTCAAATAAATAAGGGGAGATAGTAAAAGAATCTTGGAAAGGGATGTGGGGAGGCGAAAGGGGAGATTTGATGAAGGAAACAGTTCAAATAATCCTATGTTCATATATGAAGTTATCAACACCAATTTCATGATTTTGTATGGGGAGGGGAAGGCAGCAGGGTGGGACCCAGCAGGAAACATACAACAAGTGATGTGTGCATGAATGTTTCTATCACAACAAACCCCATTATGCTGTATAATTACAATGCATCAATAAAAAGAGTATGTGTTCTCAGACTTGGTTGCTTAAGACTCCCCCAAACTTCATCAAAACAGCACTTTTAATTTAAAATCTTATATTAAAACTAAAGACTTAAATTCTGTTTTGAGTAGAAGATCCCTCTACAGGCAAGGTAGCTTCGGGTTGAATGCCTGGTGTAGACAACTGTAAAAAATATTCCTCGAATTAGAGTATCTGTTGTATGTCTTCTGAAATTTCATATCTGACTGGTATTAACATTTCAAGTCTTGATCTTTCAATATTAACTTGCATGAGAAATGGATTTGAGGATGAAGGGAAAAGAAGCTAGCATTTGTTGGTAACATATTATGTACTAGCCTCTTTACTTATAGACTTTAAAAAAATCTGCACAATAACAACGTGTGATGCAGAACATATCATTATCCTTAATTCACAAGTGTGGAAAATGGGATCAGAGTGGTTATGGATTTTTTCATGTCGCACAACCTGATTGTGGTTAAGAGTAGGGCTAGGAACCTAAGCTCTTTCCTCCTAATGCTGATACTGACACATCAATGGTGACAACTGCCACACACCATAGGCACTGCTATTTGACCACTCACTGCTATTGCACCACTTCAAGTTAATTGAATGTATAGAAGTAAATTCTTTTGCAATCCTTAGAATTCTGCCACCTGCCTACAATTCAGGTCATCCAAAAAAGCTCCATTTTGAACTGCTTGCTGGACAATAGTCCTGTCAAAAATCTGGCTGGTACAGTTGATACAGCAACCTAGAAGAGACCATTGTCCATTGGGGTGACCACTATCAAAAGAACAGAGAATAGCCAATGTTGGCCAGGATGTGAAAAAGTCAAAACCTTGCACTGTTGGTGGGAATGTGAAAGGGCGCAGCCATCATGGAAAAGAGTATGGATTCCTAAGAATAACAAAAATAGTTACTATTAATCCACAAGTCCCACTTCTGAATATGTATCCAAAAGAATTGAAAGCAGGATCTCAAAGAGGTATTTGCATGCCACTGTTCACTGCAGCTTTATTCACAATAGCTAGGAAGTTGTGATAGTCAGTCTAGGTTGTCAACTTGACCTGATCATGACACACCCAAGATTATGTGATTTTGGGTGTGTAACAGCAGATTAAACAGAAAGCCCTGCCCTGAATGTAGGCAGCAGGATTCTGATAGGTGCGGACTCAGATAAAGAGGGAGAAGCCGCGTAGAGTGTGTGCGACTCTTCCGAGGAAAACGCATCTGCTCTCGCCTGAGATCGTCGGCCGCCGGCTTCGCCTTTCTCTGAAGAGCTTCTTGATCTTCTCGGCCTCCAGCTCTTGGAACTGAAACTTCACCATCGTTTCTCCAAAGAGCTTCCTGATCTTCACGTCTTGGACTGGGACCGTATTAGTGGTTGCTCCGATCCTAAGACTCCAGCTCTTAGACCGTTCAACTAGCTACTGGTTCCTCTGACTCTCCATGTGCAGTCAGAACCTGGGACTACATTGCTTCAAACTGTAAGCCCATCTGATAAATCCCTTTTTTCAAATATACTCATTCTGTGTATTCTGTTAATCTAGTGAACCCTGTCCAATACAGAAGTGAAAGCAACCCGATGTCCAGTGATTTGGGGTGGAGAAAGAAAAAGTGAGCCCAGCGTGGGGACACACACCTGTAATCATAGTATGTGGGAGGCTGAGACAGGAGGATTGCAGGTTTGAGGCCAACCTCAGCAACTTAACAAGAATTTGTTTCAAAATAAAAATCCAAAAGGGCCGGGGCTATAGTTTAGAGATAGAATGCCCCTAGGTTCCATCCAAGCACAAAACAAACAAACACACCCAAAAGAGGCATATACATGGTGGAATATTATTAAGCCTAAAAGAAAAAGCAAATCTTGTCACATGCTAGGTGAATGGACCTCAAGGATATCATGCTAAGGGAAATAAGCCAGTCACAAAAGCACAAATACTCTATGAGTCCCCTCACATAAAGTATCGACATTGCTCAAATGCATACAAATAGAAAGCAGAAAGGTGGTTGTCAAAGACTGGGGGAGAGGAGAGGGAAGAGTAGTGTATAAGTGGGTCTAGTTTCAGTTCTGCAAGAAGAAAATGTCCTAGAGGTATAGTGCACAATAAAAAATATACTCAACATGACTGAACTGTACACTTAGATTACTTAAGATGGTCAATTTAAAGTTATGTGTTTTTAACACAATAAAAAAGGAAAAAATAATCTACTGGTCAGTACATAATACCATTGCCACTTGAAAATCTAGACAAGAATCAACAACGTCTTTCCATATTTGTTTGTTTGTTTATTTATTTATTTATTTATTTATTTATGGTACTGGGGATGGAACCCAGGGGCATTCTACCTCTGAGCTCCACCCCCATTCCTGTTTTATTTTTTGATTTTGAAACAGGGTCTCACTAAGTTGCGAAGGGCCTTGCTAAGTTACTGAGGCTGGCTGTGAACCTGTGATCCTCCTGTCTCAGCCTCCCAAGTACTGGGATTACAAGTGTGTTCCACTACGCCTGGCTCCATCTCAATTTAAAATAGAATTTTGAATGAATAATATTTGTTGGTGTTTTTTTTTCCCCAGGGATATTAAGTTTCTATAAATGCTTCTCTTGTAACGTCTGTTTCAAATAATTGATGCTTAAGGGTCTATCTAAACTCGTTCTTTTCAGTAGAGTATGAATTTCTTTTGTCATCTGTGGCATTTTAATGTACAAAATAAAAACAAAATGCTTGCTATTTTTTTTAAAAAAAGAAGTAATTGCTGTCGACTTTCATTTCTTCATATTCTCCAATTCTCATTTTCCCTCTTATCAAGGTAAGTCATCCACAAGATGCTACATGCGGAAACACATTAGTGTTTAACTCTCTGTGAAAGTGCTTGACAAATTTCTGATACAGCAACATGTTTTTGACCTTTATTTAGAGTCAACCTAAAGAACTGACATTATGAAGATTACTTCTCTATCATTTGCAAGATTTCTATTAAACTTAATATTTACTATATAATTCGAATCTTCCTTGTAAAGCACACTGGTATGTGATTTGTCTGCGTTTGAATGTGTTTGTCCATTTTCTTATGCAACACTATTCCTTAGTATGAAATGAGAATGGTATCACTTATTCTATTTTCTTTTCATTTAGCTTTCAGAAAGTTCAGAGTATTTTTAAAAAAATATGATCAATCAGTATTTAACCCATATTTCTGGTATAATTACCGCCAGCATCACTGCTATGTACTACATCTTCATATTTTATTATAAACTCATCTTAATCCTATTATTTTAATTATATCCTATTTTATTATAAACTCATTTTAGTTTTATTTAATAAAATACAAGTATCAGGACTTGCAGACCTTATCAAACAGCGGCTGTGTCTCCAAAGTTGTCATTGGAAAGCTTTTCACTCCTGTGCTATTGACTACTGAAGCGTTTCTCAACTGTTTAAAATCCGTCCCTACAGGCAGGAAGAATGAATGAGAACTCTTGAAGGGGTTTGGGAGTGAATCTCAAACAGCCCACTGCGGGCATAATATTTCTTTATAGTTTCATGTTTTATCTCCTCTATAACACATCTGCATTTTTTAGAGATAAAAAGATAATTTTTAAATCACTTACCAGTCAACGTACTTAACTTTCCTCCTCAAATCTTTGAGTAAAATTAATACTGAAGGTAGATGTACTGTTTTTATCTTGTGACTTTGAAAGCCCTTTGATTCCCTACACTAACCGTAATACAAGAGGGAAATTCAGAGCTGAAAGTAAACTTGCATATAACCTTTCTCAATCCTTCATTTTCTGTGTAATAAAACTTAGGTATAGAAAAGTTCAACTAAGATCAACCAGAATAGAATTTACTTTTGGCCTCTCATTATGTCACTTGCCTCGTTTTATGGTCTCTAATAAAGCACAAAGGAAGATGGATCAGATGACCTCTAGGTTCTTTTTGTGTTTCTGAAAGCCATGGACATACTGGGCTTCATTAATATGAGTGGAGTTAAAAAAAAAAATAACACGTGCCGATAGCTGCCCCAAAGATGCCCAATATTGTGTAAAAGTATTTTTCACCTCCACACATGGCCCACAGGTGAAGATTTGAAAGGATGCACCATGTTCCAGAAGTATACTGTACACACAGGTGTGTGAAAGTTTGCATTTTATTTTTATTTATTTATTTATTTATTTATTTATTTATTCATTTATTTTAACATGCTTTTATTGGTGCATTGGAGTCTTACATTGCAATGAATATCTATTTGATGTTAACATATATGCACACAGCTCTTAGTGCCCCCCCGCCTCTCCCCACCTGTATGAAGTACCAAGAATGATGCTTTTGTAGCCACCTCCATTTCTCTAACGGATTATAAGTGTCACAGAGAAAGACAACAGCAGGGGGACACCATATCGTGTATATATCAGTTTCTGGAAATATATTGAGGTCCTTGAGTTATTATTGTGCCTTAGTTAGCACCGTCCAATAGAACTTCCCATGGTGATATGAATTTCTAATATCTGCTCCATGCAGTATGGTGGCCGCTAGCCTGATGTGGCTATTAAGCACAAGAAAAGTGGCTAGTGCAATTGAAGAACTGAATTCTAAATGTGATTTCATTTTAATTAACTGACATATAAACAGCACAGGTGACTGCGGGTGACTGCATTGGATAGCACAGCCTCAGACTCTGACAGAAGAGAGATAGGCACATTTGAGGAATGAGATGATCAACTTTCAAAACACAAGTGCGGCCAGGTGTGGTGGTGCACGCTTGTAATCCCATTACTTGGGAGGCTGAGACCGGAGGATCTGGGTTCGCGGCCAGCCTCGGCTACTTAGTGAGGCCCTCCTCAACTTAGTGAGACCCTGTTTCAAAATAAAGAATAAAATAGGGCTGGGGGTGTAGC
>PVJS01044889.1:0-16474 GCA_004027185.1 Glis glis
GGGTCTCATGAAGTTGCAGAGGGCCTCACTAGGTAGAGAGAGAGAGAGAGAGAGAGAGAGAGAGAGAGAGAGAGGGAGAGAGAGAGAGAGAGAGAGAGAGAGAGAGAGAGAGAGACAGGGAGAGAGCTGAGGCTGGCCGCAAACCCAGATCCTCCGGTCTCCGCCTCCCAAAGTGCTGGGATTACAAGCGTGCGCCACCATGCCCGGCCTTTTATTTTTTTATTATTTTTATTTTATTTTTTGGTGCTAGGGATTGAACCCAGAGGCATTCTACCTCTGAGCTATACTCCTAGTACTTAAAAAAATTTTTTTTTCCCTTTGGCCAGACGTGGTGGTGCATGCCTGTAATCCCAGTACTTGGGAGGCTGAGACAGGAGGATCACAGGTTTGAGGCCAGCCTCAGCAACTTAGCAAGACCCTGTTTCAAAAGAAAAAAAAATATATATATATATATATATATATTGTGTATGTGGTACTAGGGATGGAACCCAGGGGCCTTCTACCTCCAGGCTATACCCCGAGACCTATTTTATTTTTTATTTTGAAACAGGGTTTCACTAAGTTTCTGAGGCTGGTTTATAACTTGCAATCCTCCTGTCTTGGCCTCCCACCTACTGAGGCTCTACATTCTTTATTTTGCCTTACTGGAGAGGGGTATTTATCATCTTTGCCTTGGCACAGATCTCCCAGTATGTGACCCCCACCTTCTTCAAAGAGAAAAAATAAAGAAAACATGAAAGGTTATTCCTTTAACGTGTTTATAGAATGACTTGAATGAAAGCATTCTTATGCCCCTTGAGAAGATCCCAGAAGAAACTCTGAACTTTGACTGTTGGATTCAGAATCTGAGTCTGTGCCTTAGAAACACCCATCATTCCTAATTTCCCCCTAATCTTTACCCATCCCTCACATCAGGCTGAACGGCCCTAGTACAGCCTCTCCAGTAGCTGGGATTACAGGAGTGGGACACCGTACCCGGCTTAAATATAATTTTTTGTCATGATGCTGGAGATTGAACGCAGAGGCATTCTACCTCCAATCTACACCCCCAGGCATATTTTATTATTTTATTTCGAAATAGGGTCTAGATAAGTTGCTGAGGCTGGCTTTGAACCTGTAATCCTCCTATCTCAGCCTCCCAAGTACTGGGATTATAGGCATGTGCCACCACGCCTGGCTTAAATTTTAATTAATTAAAATTTTGGCCAGGAGTGGTGGCGCACGCTTGTAATCCCAGTACTTTGGGAGGCAGAGACTGGGGGATCCGGGTTCGCGGCCAGCCTCAGCTCTCTCTCTCTCTCTCTCTCTCTCTCTCTCTCTACTTAGTGAGGCCCTCCACAACTTCGTGAGACCCGGTTTCAAAATAAAGTATAAACAATAGGGCCGGGGGTGTAGTGCGGAGGTAGAACGCCCCTGGGTTCAATCTCCGGTACCGCAAAAAAAAAAAAAAAAAAAAATTTCGGATCACAAGGTACTAGGTAAAGAGTACTCTTGTAATCCCAGTACTCAGGAGGCTGAGACAGGAGGATCTCAGGTTCAAAGCCAGCCTCAACAAGTTAGTGAGGCCCTCCACAACTTAGTGAGACGCTATTTCAAAATAGAAAATAGGGCTGGGGGTGTAGCTCAGAGGTAGAATGCCCCTGGGTTCAATTCCCAATACCACAAAAATAAATAAATAAATAAATAAATAAATAAATAATCCATTTCCTCAGTCACACTTGCCCCATTTCAAGTGTTGAATAGCCACCTGTGGCCAGGGGCTATCATACTGGACAGAGTAAACACAGAATATTTCATCCTTGCTATTGGACAGCACTGATTCATAGTGAATGTTTTTGTTTTGTTTTGTTTTGTTTTGTTTTGGTACTGGGGGTTGAATCCAGGGACATTCTACCTCTGAGCTATCACCCCAGTCCTTTTTATTTTTGATTTTGAAACAGGTTCTTGCTAAATTGCTGAGGCTGGCCTTGAACCTTTGATCTTCCTGTCTTCGCCTCTGAGAGTGAACCTCTGAATACATCAGTCAGATCATGTCTCTCATCTGCTCAAAATGCTCCAATGACTTCCCATCACACTTCGAACAAAAATCCACAGAACTGCCATGATCTATAGGCATTATGTGACCAGGTTCTCTGCTATGTCTCTTGTCTTATTTCCCAATGCTCTGTCTCTCATTTCCAGTTCCTGGCCCCTTTGACGTATCTTGAATATACCAAGCATGCTTCTTCCTCAGGGCCTCGAACTGCTGTCCCCTTTGCCTTGAACACACTCTCCAGAAATCATTACAGGGCCCACTCCCTCACTTCATTCGTATGTCCCCTTCCCCAGAGCTCCCCCATCAGAAAAGGAGTTATGTCCTCTCCCTCTAACCCCAGTACTCTCTAGCCAATTTTCTTCCTTCCTTCCTTCCTTCCTTCCTTCCTTCCTTCCTTCCTTTCTTCCTTTCTTCTTTCTTTCTTTCTCCTTTCTTTCTTTCTTTTCTTTTCTTTCTTTCTCTCTTTCTTTCTCTTTTTTTTATGGTAACGGAGATCAAACTCAGGGGCATTCTACCTCTGAGCTATACCTCCAGCCCTCTTTCATTTTTTATTTTATTTTATTTATTTTTGGTGTCAGGAGTTGAACCCAGGAGCATTCTACCTCTGAGCTACACCCCCAGCTCTTTTTATTTTTCATTTTGAAATAGGGTCTCACTAAGTTGCTGAGGCTAGCCTTGAACCTACAATCTTCCTGTCTCTGCCTCCCCAGTACTAGGATTACAGGTGTGCGCCACCATGCCCTGCTATTTTTTATTTTGAAACACGGTCTCACTAAATTGCTGAGGCTGGCCCAGAACCTGTGACCCTCCTGTCTCAACCTCCCTCCTGGGATTATAGGTATGTACCACCGTGCCCCATTTATAAGGCTTGTTTTGAAGACAGGAACTTGTTTCAAAGTGATTAATATATTAGGGACCCCCTTTTTTGTACTGGGCATTGAACTCAGGGGTGTTCTACCTCCGAGATATACCCCCAGCCCTTTTTCTTTTCTAAATTTTGAAACAGGGTCTTGCTAAGTTTCTGAGGCTCTTGCTAAATTGCTGATGCTGACCTTGAACCTGTGATCCTCTTGTCTCAGCCTCCCAAATACTGGGATTACAGGTGTGCACCACCGCACCCGGTTGTAGGAACCCATTTGAGCAAAAATGCAAATTTCACATTTATTTCTGCACTACTTCACCTGCAGGAAACACTAGGTAAGTGCAGAAAACTGCACTCACTGACCCAACCCAGGTAGGAAGACAGAGACCTACATAAACACCACACAGGATACGTCCGCATCTGGTGTTGCAGCTTCCTATCACACTTCAGACAGCCCTTCCACTACTTCATGGAGACTCGCAAGCAGTAACGTTTCTGCCACCCACTTCCACAAGCAAACTTCAAATCTTTTCAAGTTAAAGTGCCAATATCCACGATAGCATATCTCTCTCTCTTTCTCTCTCTCTCTCTCTCTCTCTCTCTCTCTCTCTCGTGTTTTTTTTTTTTTTTTTGGTACTGGGGATTAAATTCAAGGGCACTCTAACTCCAAGCTACACCCACAGCCCTTTTTATTTTTACTTATTTATTTATATTTATTTATTTATTTATTGCGGTGCTGGGGATTGAACCCAAGGGCATTCTACCTCTGAGCTACACCCCAGCCCTATTTTTTATTCTTTATTTTGAAACAGGGCCTCACTAAGTAGCTGAGGCTGGCCGCAAACCTGGATCCTCCGGTCTCAGCCTCCCAAGTACTGGGATTACAAGCGTGTGCCACCACGCCCAGCTATTTTTACTTATATATTGAAACAGGGTCTCACTAGGTTGCTGAGGTTGGCCCTGAACCTGCAATCCTCCTGTTTCAGCCTGGGATTACAGATGTGCACCACTGCGTCCGGTTTATGTTTCTCTTAATGATTTAACTTCTGTAAAGCTGTGCTACCATGTTTTTCAGGTTCCTATTGTGTATGTGTGTGTGTGTGTGTGTGTGTGTGTGTGTGTGTGTGTGTGACTGGGGATTGAACCCAGGGGCATTCTACCTCCAAGCTACACCCCAACCCTATTTTTCGTTCCTTTTTTTTTTTTGTGGTACACAGGGCATCCTACCACCGAGCTACACCCCCAGCCCAATTTTTTATTCTTTATTTTGAAACAGGGTCTCACTAAGTTGTGGAGGACCTCACTAAGTAGCTGAGGCTGGCCACGAACCTGGATCCTCCGGTCTCAGCCTCCCAAATACTGGGATTGCAAGCATGTGCCACAATGCCAGGCTCAGGCTTCTTTCAGTATATCCTCACTAACACCTTCAATGCATTCTATCAAACGAAGCGTGGAACAGGCTGGTGAGAAGTCTTTTGGAAAAAAACTGCCCAGGGCCAGGCAGGTGTGGTGGCACACACCTATAATCCCAGTACTTGGGATGCTGAGACAAGAGAATTGCAGGTTTAAGACCAGTGCATGATAACTTAGCAAGACCCTGTTTCAAAATAGAAAATAAAACAGGGTTGGGGGTGTATCCCAGAGATAAAATGCTCCTGGGTTCAATCCCTAGTAGCACGTGCACGCACACACACACACCCCACACCCTGCCCAGGAAAGTCTTTGAGCTTCCAGGGCCCACTGCTGAGAAACCATTAACTTTCATCTGAGCTAACATGAGCCACTCACCCCAGTCCCCCATGCCTGCCCAGGAGCACTCAGTGGACCAAGCAGCAGCTCCTACTACCAGGAGGCCCCACATAAGATATATTAATATCACAAAAGTTAATGGACCAAAAAGGGAAAAAATAACATAAATTACTTTCAGCTGCCTTCCTTGGCAACCAGAGAACAAGCTTCGTTTCTGAGGACAACCAGGTCCTGGGAAGCAGCGGCCTTAATGGTCTAAATTATTACCATGGACCCTCCCTGGAAAACAATACCCTGATCATCTGGGCCTAGTAACAAATCATGCAGAACAAGTGGCACGAGGAGGCTGGTTTTGCTTAGGTTCTTTCTGTCCTTCGTCCAGTGAGGGCTTGGCCTAGCTCTTGCCGGGTGTGCACTGCTTTCCATGGGGAGATGGTGACTCCTCTGTCTGGGGAACCTAGAGGCGCCTCTGCCACTCCCTGCACCTCTCCTGTCTCCTTAAGTCCTGGTAGTGAGAGAAGCATCTGTATTAGAAAACTGCCTCCGAGGTGGGTTTATCCTTGGATGTAAAAGATAAATCTCCCTGCCACCCCTCATGGCCCCCTTGGCCCCTCTTAGATGGGCCACAGTGAGGCTTAGAGAGAGAGAACAGTTTCTAGGCTGATGGGCCTGGGGAAAGAGAGATGCGAGGAGGTGGAAAGCAGGCTTATAAAGCAAGGCAGTTCCTGGCATTAAAAAAAAAAAAAAAAAAGCAGGGCAGCAGCTGAGAAATGCCTAGTGGCAGGAATGACCAGGGGACTTAAAGGAACAGCGATAGCCAAGACACAGTTTGGAGTCATTGGCTAACTGTGTGGCATGTGGCCCTTCGGTTTCCCTCAGGCTTTAAGGGAGAGGCGACCACACACAGCCTTGGCTTAGACATGCTTTGGAGAATGAAGAGGTAGGCACAGTGTGAAAGGAGGAAGAGGTAAGGTACATAGAAAGTCAAGAATCCCACAGAGGAGCTGGGCACAGTGGTGCACACCTGTAATCCCAGCGGCTTGGGATACTGAGGCACAAGGATCACAAGTTCAAGACCAGCCTAGGCGACTTAGTGAGGACCTGTCTCAAAAGCTCTGTCTTCACAACTCAGTGGTGAGGCACTCCTGGGTTCAATCCCCAGTACCAAACAAAAACATTAAAATTCCATGAGGAACTGGTGGTGGTAGATTGCTTGACTAGCCCTGGGTTTGATCCTTAGCAATCCCCCCACCCCTGCCGCCAAATCAACAGAAACAGAGAATAAGATTAAATATTTTGTAACATTACGGAGTGGCAGATACAGTTCTAAGTGCTTTATAGGAATAGCACTGGTAATTCATTTAATCCTCATACAAACCCCATGAAAGAAGAAGTATTATTATCCTCATTTTATATACTAGGAAACTGAGGCACAGAGAAGTTAACTAATTTGTCCAATGTCATATCTCCAGTAAGTAGCAGAGCTGGGATGTGAACCCAGGTTCCAAAGCCACTCTCTACAACATTACACACTACTGCCCTTCAAGAACCCTCAAAGAGTGCCAGGTGTGGTGGCGCACGCTTGTAATCCCGTACTTGGGAGGTGGAGACCAAAGGATCCGGGTTCACGGCCAGCCTCAGCTACTTAGTGAGGCTCTCCACAACTTAGTGAGACCTGGTTTCAAAATAAAGTATAAAAAATGGGGCCGGGGGTGTAGCTCGGAGGTAAAATGCCCCTGGGTTCGATCCCCAGTACCGCAAAAATAAATAAATAAATAAAATTTAAAAAAAGAACCCTCAAAGATACAGGGTTCAGGACATGGATTTTTCCATTGTACATGGGTATGGGGCAGTGGGAGTCCTTACTGAGTACAGAGTGAAGGATGGCCCCAGAAGGCTGGGAGGCTTGGGCAAACCCAACAGTTTAAGAGTTGAGCTACTTTTTTGGGGGTACTGGGGATTGAACTCAGGGCCTCATGCATGTTTAGTACATGCTCTACCACTGAGCTCCACCCCCAACTAAAGGCCACATTTAAATTAGGAAGGGAAGCCAGGCGTGGTGGTGCACACTTGTAATCCCAGTACTTGGGAGGCTGACACAGGAGGATCATTGCAGGTTCACAGCCAGCCTCAGCTACTTAGTGAGGCCCTCCGCAACTTAGTAAGACCCTGTTTGAAAATAAAGAATAAAAAATAGGGCTGAGGATGTAGTTCGGAGGTAGAATGCCCCCTGGGTTCAATCCCCAGTGCCAAAAAATAAAAAAAATTTTAAAAAGAACTGGGGATGTAGCTTGGGGGTAGACTGCTGGGTTCAATTCCCAGTACCAAAAAAAAAAAAAAAAAAAAAAAAAAAAAGTATGGCAGATGAATTGCTTGTAAGGAAAGAAAAATCCAGGGAGGCTTCATGGAGTGATCTTGCTGCACCATTAAGGCCTCCTGTAGAACAATGCTCTCATTTCCAGCATTTCCTAGTCCCTCTTTCTTCAGGCCCTCTCCTCAGTTTCTTTTTGTCTTTTTTCCAGGCTTCCTCATGTCAGATCAACAGAACACAGAAGGATCCCTTGTGGAGAAGAGGGAGCAATACAGTCAAAGGCTGGGTTGGTCAGTCAGTAGAAAGTCTTTGGTTCCAGAAAATGGTCTGCAAACTGAGTCTGAAGGGAATTTGGACTTCTCATCCAAATTATCTTTGTTTTTTAATCGAGATATAAGTCACATAACAATCTTAGCCATATTTAAATGTGCAATTCAGTGGTTTTTAGTATGTTCACACGGTTGTGCAACCATCAGTGCTATCTAATTCCAGAACATTTTCCTTACCCCAAAAAGAAACCGTACCCATTAGCAGTCACCCCCCATTTCCTACTCCCCTAGCCCTGACAATAGTAATCTACTTTCTGTCTCCCTGGATTTGCCTATTCTGGGTATTTTGTTTCAGTGGAATCTCATGCTACGTGGTCTTGTGTATCTGACTTCTGCCTGGCATAATATTTTCCAGGTTCATCCGTGCTGTAACACCGAGCAGTGCGCTTCATTCTTACTTGTTCCTGGCTCCATTGTTTTCTACTTCAGGTAAACTGAGTTATACTCACCTGTGTTCTCAGTCTGGGGATTGTCTGTTTTTGATACCGGGGACTGAACCCAAGGGAGGTCTACCTCTGAGCTACACTCCCAGCCCTATTTTATTTTTTATTTTGAAACAGGATCTCACTAAATTACTGTGTGCTGCTGGCCTCAAACCTGTGATCCTCCTATCTCAGCCTCCCAAGTTGGTATTTCCAGTTTTGTTTTGTTTTGTTTTATTTTTGCAGTACTGGGGATTGAACGCAGGAGCATTCTAGCTCCGAGCTACACCCCCAGCCCAATTTTTTTTATTCTTTTGTTTGTTTTGCGGTACCTGAACCCAAGGGCATTCTACCTCTGAGCTACACCCCCAGCCCTATTTTTTATTCTTTATTTTGAAACAGGGTCTCACTAAGTAGTTGAGGCTGGTCGTGAACTGGGATCCTCCTGTCTCAGCCTCCCAAGGACTGGGATTACAAGGGCATGCCACCATGCCCGGCTGGTGTTTCCAGTTTTTAGGAAAACAATTTATCTTATGACCTCAGTTCTTCAATGAATCTATGAAAAGTTGTTGATTTTCAGTTTGGCTAACTTTTTTCTTATTATAAGGAAGCTAGGATTTTGATAATCGTGTTAAATCTGTAGATTAATTGCAGGAGTACTGTCATCTTAACAATATTGTCTTCCATGAACACAGGACGTCTTTCATTTATTTAAATTTTCACTAATTTCTTTCAAGTTTTTTGAGTTTTTCAGTGCACCGCATTACTTTTGTAGTACCCTGGCTCAGCTGCTGCAGAGCTGAAGGGTTAGCCAGGTGTGGTGGTGCACGTCTGTGATACCAGTACTTGGGAGCTGAGATAGGAGGATTGCAGGTTTGAGAATAGCCTCAGCAACCTAGCAAGACCCTGTTTCAAAATTGAAAATTAATAAAAAATAGGTCTAGGGGTGTAGCTTGGCTCAGTGTAGAATGCCCCTGGGTTCAATCCCCAGTACCCCCCCCCACACACACACATACACCCAAAGATGCGAGAAGGGAGAGAGAGGTTATCACTACTTCTCAGCCAGAGGCAACACCAAGACTCCTCTGCAATGGCCCATATTGGTGCTGGGCAATTACCAACAGGCCTCCCTGCTGAAGTGCTGGGCGCAGCTGCTGGTCAGCATGCATTTGGCTCTGTCCCTCTCTGGGCCGCTCTTGACTCTCAGCTCTTGAATGCTGAGGTGGGGAATCTCTCAGGCTCATTATTCCAGGAAAGCATCTTCTTCGGGGGCAGCCTTGGAGCAGCAGCCCCTGTGACTCTGAGGTCTGTTCCCCAGCTTCTTGGAATTTCCCCTGCCAGGAAGGACAAGGTGTCTTCTCTAGGAATGTCACTGGCAGAGAGGACTAGAACCATGCAAATTATATTTCCAAGCCTTTCCCTAATCACATCAAAGTCCTTTGCAAGGAGTCTTTTGGCCTAACTGGAGTTTGATAATTACAAATTATTTCTAGCAGAAATGCTGACTGTGGGAGAGCAGGTTAGAGCAATTTTGATTCATATTAAAGCCATGGTCAGATCATCATGAACCTTCAGGGTATTTATTTTTCCATCAGCTCCTCCCTGATTCCCCCACCTCCCTTTTTGGCCTGGCTGGGCTGGAGACTCGCCTAATACAAATGACTGCATTAAAATAAAATCATGCAAAAGCTCAGGGGAACACGCTGAGTAATGGAGAAGATAATAAGCTTGGACAACCACCCCAGCTCTCTCTAGTACTCCCTCAAGGCCAAAGGTTCACAGCTGATTTGGGATCACTTCTAACAGTAAGCAAGAGGGAAACTGGAGCTTAAGTAAAATTGTAATAATGTAGCAGATTGCCTTCACTCCACTGATCCTCACTCAGGCAGTCCCTACATCTCTGAAGTAATTTCCACTTTCTCAGTTACGATGGGAGGAGCTGTGGGATATTTAACAGAAAAAAAAGACAAAGCTGTGAGAAGTAAAGCAACACAGAAATGGTTTTGCTCACTCTTCTCTCTCTCTCTCTCTCTCTCTCACACACACACACACACACACACACACACACACACACACACACACCATCCGAATGTCCTAGATAAGCCAGATCACCTGTACTTTTGTAGCTTCCAAGAATCTGCCACTTAAGACTTCTCTTAGCTTGGGTTAGGGCAGGAAGGGTAAATGTTGGTCATTTTATCTCTGTCCCTAGAAGCTAGAAATTAGCGCTGCTAATTCATCATAGAAAACAAAACAAAAAAGCAAAAAGAAAGAAAAGAAAAAAGAAGAAGAAACAGAAGAGGAGGAAAGAGGGAAGTGAAGGAGGAAGGAGGGATGAAGGGTTTTTTCCACTGATCTAGTAGCTTTGGAATGGGTGACTCTCTTGTTCTCAGAGGTCCAATTCTTTCGAGATAAAATCTAGCTCCAGAGGTGAGGGAGGTAATCAGGAGATCATAAAGACAAACCAAGAAGGGTGTGTGAACCTAAAAGGTAAAGCTTGGTAGAAGTTGCAGGCAGTAACACTGCGCTCCTCTCTACCTGCCCGCCCGAGAGAAGGTGAGAGGAAGCGAGGAATGGCTGGAGGCCGGTGGAGAGCAGCGGCAGTGAGCTCGGTTCTCATCCCAGCAGCCGCGGCACGCCACTGAGGGCAAACCACGCGGAGGCCGCTGGGGGCTGCTTTACCTTATATCATAAAACCCCATGGTTTTTTTTACTGTTGGGCATGGCGGTCATGATTTGGGCTCCTCTAGGGCCTGGGTTTTGGTGAGAGTCGTCCCTCAGATCTTCTCTCAGTATGAAATGGATTGCTGCATTCCCAGGGCTTAATTGTCCACACCAGCTAAAAGCCCTGCCAGTAATGAAAACACATCCCCTCTTTTTACCATGAAAAAAAGGATAATAACTCAGCCAGCTTTCACATACATTTTATTGAACAGCAGCCTAGCTTAGTTCCAAGGACATCTCTGATGTGGAACATGGAAGGCTGCCGGAGGGTTGAGGGTGCTGAGGAAAGGTTTGGAGGCCAAAGGGTGCCCAAGGCTGCCCTCCTTCCTCCCTTGGAGTACACAACTTCCTGAGGTGTCAGGTGGCCCTTCCTGAGGGGTGGGTGGATGGGACTACTCAAAATTTAAAATTCTGGGCTGGGAAGTTGGGTGTGGTGGCACACACTTGTAATCCCAGTACTTGGGAGGCTGAGACAGGAGGATTACAGGTTCGAGGACAGCCTCAGCAAATAGTGATTCTCATCAACCTAGTGAGACCCTGTTTCAACATAAAAATAAAATAGGGCTGGGGGTGTAGCTCGGAGGTAGAATGCCCCTGGGTTCAATCCTCAGTAACACACACACACACACACACACACACACACACACACACATACACACACACACACTTCTGGGCTAGGGATGTAACTCAGTGGCAGAGCACTCACATAGCATGTACAAGGCCCTGGGTTTAACCACAGCACCCCCCCCCCACAAATTCCTTTGTTTCTCATGAAAGATGAATGATGACAATAGTAATAATAATAACTATGGCATTCACAGTCTTCAATCCTTATAACCTCCTTGAATGGCGAGTGGGACAAATGTCACTACATGATTTTCATAAATAATGAAACCAAGATTTGGGGAAGGAAAGGACACTTACCCAGTGTCCTCAGCCAGCATGAAAGTCAATTTGGGCAATTTTTCCAAAACTCCACACCCAGAGGTGGGGTGGGTCCTGGAGGGTGGAGTGCTAGAGGGAGTTTCTAGAGAAAATGAACCGAGGCCTTTAGGAATTTAGGAAGTTCTGAAAGAATGCGTTCAAATAACCTAAAATAAGTTCTGTATTTCCTCAATTCCATTTATATAACGTCTTATACCAATGCTTTAGTCACACCAACCTCCTACAGCCGATCTCTGTGATCACCTACTTATAGTCATTCCCTACTTCTCCTCCTCCTGTGCCTCCTCCTCTTCCTCCTCCTCCTCCTCCTCCTCCTCCTCCTCCTCCTTTTCCTCCTCCTTCTCCTCCTCCTCCTCCTCCTTCTTCTTCTTTGTGTGTGTGTGTGTGTGTGTGTGTGTGTGTGTGTACTGGGATTGAACTCAGAGGCATTCTGAGCTACACCCCAGCCCTTTTTTATTTTTGCTTTGAAACAGGGTCTTGCTAGGTTGCTGAGAGTCTCACTACTTTGCTGAGGCTGTCCTTGAAGCTGTGATCCTCCTGTCTCAGCCTCCCAAATTCTGGGATTATAGGCATGTGCCACCATGCCAGGATCTTTCTCTACTTCTTTGCTAACTGAAGCCTAGTTTTGCTTTCAGAAGCCTGATTTTTGTCAGAAATTGGAAGCATTGATTCTTCAATAAAGTTCTGTAGAAGTGAGGCCTCTCTCCTGCCTGGCTATAAACCAATCTTAGTAATTTCATTTACTTTGCTAATAACCAGCTTAAGAATGAGAACGTTATGAAATTTTCTTATACTATGGGGTACGAAAAGAGATCTGTGAGCTGGGTGTGGTGGTGCATGCCTGTAATCCCAGTACTTGGGAGGCTGAGACAAGAGAATTGCAAGCTTGTGACCTGTCCAGCAATTAAGCAAGGCCTTCTGCAACTTAATGAGACCTTGTTTCAAAATAAAAATAGAGGAGCCAGGCATCTTGGTGCACAATGTAATCCCAGTACTTGGGAGGCTGAGACAGAAAGACTGCAGGTTTGAGGCCAGCCTCAGCAATGTAGTGAGGCTCTCAGCAACTTAGCAAGACCCTGTTTCAAAATAAAATAGAGCTGAGGGTGTAGCTCAGAGGTAGAATGTGCCTGGATTCAACCCCCAGTAAACACACACACACACACACAAGAAATCTGTGGCCAGATGCAGTGGCACATGCCTGTAATCCCAGTACTTGGAGACTGAGGTAGTAGGATAGAGGGCTCAAGGCTAGCCTCAGCAACTCAGCGAGATCCTCAGCAACTTAGTAAGACCTCATTTCAAAAACTAAAATAAAAAGTGCTGGGGATGTAGCTCAGAGGAGAATGCCCCTGGATTCAATCCCCAGTACCAAAAAAGAAAGGAGGAGGAGGAAGAGGAGGAGGACGACAACGACGAGAAGGAGGAGGAGGAAAATCTGTGCACAGCCATGGGAAAGGCTGTCTTGTTTTGAAAAGGAAAGGGTTTGCACTATTCCTCCCTGTCTTTGGACATTGAATAAGGATGAAGAAATCATAAGAAATTGGAGCTTCAGCAGTCATCTTGGTTTCTGGAAGAAAGCCAGGCCAAGAGGATGGGTGAGTAAAAGAAGGGCGTAGTGGGGCCCCAGATGTTGACTTGCCATGTTAACCAACCTTAGAACCCTGCCTCAACAGCACCCAGGCTTATTTATGTGAAGTAATAAAATTCCTTTTTATTGGCCCATTTTGTTGTTGTTTTATTTTTGTGGTGCTAGGGATTGAATTTGGGACCTTGTACACTCCACTGAGTGGCCTTGCTATATCACTGAGCTACATCCCCAGCCCTGTTTCTGACATTTTGTGGTACTGGGATTGAAACTCAGGGGCGTTCTACCTCTGAGCTACACTCCCAGCCTATATATGTTTTTTTAAACAGGGTCTCACTAAATTGCAGAAAGCCTTGCTAAGTTGCTGAGGCTGGCTGTGAACCTGTGATCCTCCTGTCTCAGCCTCCCATGTACTAGGATTACTAGTCGGGCCACCATGCCCGACTGTTTGTGCCCTTTTGAATTGGGACTTCTCTTCCTTCCACCGGCAGCGTTCTAAATGATGCAGTTTCTTTAGGTTCTTCAAACCCCTCCAAGCGCATTCTCACTTCAAGGTGTCTTCGTTTACTGTTCTTGTTGTCTAGGACAATGTCCACCAGATGTTCACATGCTTGTCTCCTTATCATTCAGGCTTCTGGCCAGAGAGACCTTCTATACACTTCTCTATCCAAACCAGTCTTCCAGCCACTGTGTTTCTTTCATAACATTTATTAGTATCAAAACTCAGCGGCCGGGTGTGGTGGCGCACACTTGTAATCCCAGTACTTTGGGAGGCGAAGACCGGAGGATCCAGGTTTGAGGCCAGCCTCAGCTCTCTCTCTCTCTCTCTCTCTCTCTCTCTCTCTACTTAGTGAGGCCCTCCGCAACTTTGTGAGACCCGGTTTCAAAATAAAGTATAAAAAAATAGGGCTGGGGGGTGTAGCGCAGAGGTAGAACGCCCCTGCGTTCAATCCCCAGTACCAAAAAAAAAAAAAAAAAAACTCAGCTTTTTTTTGGTATTAGAAATTGAACCCAGGGATGCTTTATCACTGAGCTATATCCCCAGCCCCCCTTTTAAATTTTTATCTATTTATTTATTTATTTTTAATTTTTAAAATTTATTTATTTTTAATTGGTGCATTGTAATCATACAGCTTGATGTATTCAGGGTGGTAGAAGTATGCTGGGGATTGAACACAGGGGTGTTCTACCTCCAAACTGCACCCCCAGTCCTATTTAATTAAATTAATTAATTAATTAATTAATGTATTTATTTGTACTGAGGATTGAACCCAGAGGCATTCTACCTCTGAACTATACCCCCAGCTCTCTCTTATTTTTTATTTTGAAACAGGGTCTCACTAAGTTGCGAAGGGCCTCACTAAGTAGCTGAGGCTGGCCGCGAACCTCCAATTCTCCTGTCTCTGCCTCCCAAGTATTGGGATTACAGGTGCGCACCACCACACCTGGCTTCCTATTTTAATTTAAATTTTGAAATAGAGTCTCGCTAAGTTTTTGTTTTTGTTTTTGTTTTTGTTTTGCGGTACCAGGGATTGAACGCAGGGGCATTCTACCTCCGCGCTACACCCCTGGCTCTATTTTTTATACTTTATTTTGAAACCGGGTCTCATGAAGTTGCGGAGGGCCTCACTAAGTAAAGAGAGAGAGAGAGAGAGAGAGAGAGAGAGAAGCAGGGAGAGAGAGAGAGAGAGCTGAGGCTGGCCGCGAACCCGGATCCTCCGGTCTCCGCTTCCCAAAGTACTGGGATTACAAGCGTGCGCCACCAAGCCCGGCTATGAGTCTCGCTAAGTTGCTGAGGCCCTCTCTAAATTGCTGAGACTGGCTTCGAACCTGTAATCCTCCTGTCCAGCCTCCCAAGTACTGGATTTATAGACGTGCACCACCATGCCTGGCTTTTGCTTTTTATTTTGAGACAGGGTCTTACTAGGTTTCACAGGCTGGCCTTGAATTTATGACCCTTCTGCCTTAGCCTCCCGAGTTGCTGGGATTACAGGTGTGCACCACCACACCTGGCAGGAACTCATCTTTTTATTTAAGGATTTAGTTGTTTATTATCTGTGTTCTTAACTAGATTGCAAGTTTCACGTGAGTTTGTACCTATCTTGCTCACACTGTACTCTTAGCACCTAGCACAGGGGCCAGAGCATAGTGGGTGCTCAATAAAACATTGCTGAATGAATAAATGAACCCCAGAGACAATCTCACCATGTTACTCCCAATCTCCTTTTTCTGCCTTGACCTTTCATCAATTCATTTTACAAAAATCTAAATCTCAGGACCAGAAAGTAATATAGAAGATAGCAGAGAAGGAAAACATCATAAAAGCAAAATTATTTTAGGCTTAAATGTAAAAGGAGACCAGGCTGATTGCATAACATATGTAGATCTATGCAAATTATCATGCAAGTTAAATAGAGAAGTTTGAACTGGTGGGAAGTCCAGAGCTCCATGTTGGGTGTGTTTTTCTTCTCACTGGGAAGTGGCATCAACTTCTCAGGCTCAAAAGTAGAGATGCCGACATTCAGTGAGAGAAAAATCAATGAGAGTTATACAAGTACGAAAGAATTTAATTTAGCTGTTGTGTTTTTCTAAGAGACAGAAATCAAAAACATTCAACTCACCCACTTTAAGTGGTAGGAATAGGAAGCATAAAACTCTATTCACAGCCAAGATTACAGAGGAAGGAGAAAGGAAACAGAGAAAAGAGGAAGGACAAGAAAATGAGACACAAACCCCATTACCCAAATCCTTTAGAGGCAAGAACATAATCCACATAATAATAATCCTTTATATTCACAGAAAAAATAAAACAAAAACCAACCATGCAAATAGCCTTCTGGGATTAAAAAAGAGGTAGGGGGGCATATATTTTCAGAATTTGTTATTAAAATTGTTTCAATACTTGGAAGAGTGAGACAGGAGAATCACAGGTTCGAGGCCAGCCTCAGCAAATCAGTGAGACCATGTTTCAAAATAAATAAAATAAGGCTGAGGTTGTAACTTAGAGGTAGAATAGCACTGGGTTGAATCCCAAGTACCACAAAAAAAATATTGTTTCATTTTCTACCTAAAATGTAGGAGGAATGGTACTTATTCTTTCTTTTTTTTTTTTTTTGTAGCACTGGGGATTGAACCCAGGGACATTCTGCCTCCGGGCTACACCCCCAGCCCTATTTTTTATTCTTTATTTTGAAACAGTGTCTCACTAAGTAGCTGAGGCTGGCGGCGAACCCGGATCCTCTGGTCTCAGCCTCCCAAGTACTATGATTATAAGCATGCACCACCACGCCTGGCTATTTATTCATTCTTCAACAACTGTGTGTGTGTGTGTGTGTGTGTGTGTGTGTGTGTGTGTGTATGTGTGTGTGTGGTACTGGGGATTAAATCCAGAGGCATTCTACCTGAGCTACATCCCCAGCCCTATTTTATTTTTTATTTTTTATTTTTTTATTTTTTTAATTTTTTTTGCGGTACCGGGGATTGAACCCAGGGGCGTTCTACCTCCACGCTAC
>PVJS01044890.1:0-16473 GCA_004027185.1 Glis glis
ACTGAGCACACAGCCCTGACTCAGGTGTCTGCATTGATTGGCCACATTCCTCTTTGACTCAGTTTGCTCATCTGCAAAGTGAGGATAACAGCAGTATCTACTTCATAGGGTTGTTGTGAAGATTAAATATGATAATACACGAGGTGCTTGGAGCACTTGAAGTGTTGCCTATCTTGTAATCTATAGAAAACTACTTTTTAACTTGCTTTTTCTTTTGCAGTGCTGGGGATCAAACTCAGGGTCTCAGACGTGCTAGGCAAGCACTCTGCAAATGAGCTTCATCTCCAGCCCTTTGCTTGCTTTATTTATTTTTCCATACTGGGGATTGAACCCAGGGGCATTCTCCCTCTGAGCTATAGCCCCAGCCCTTTTTATTTTTTAATTTAATTAATTAATTACATTTTTTCATGTGTGGTACTGGGGATTGAGCCCAGGGGCATTCTACCTCTGAGCTACACCCCCAGCCCTATTTTCTTTTTTATTTGGAAACAGGGTCTTGCTAAGTTAGTGTGAGCCTCGCTAAGTTGCTGAGGCTGGCTTTGAACCTTCAATCCTCCTGTCTCAGTCTTATTTAATTTGTCCTACAGAATGTTTGAGCAAACAAAGGACATGTGTACAAAAATGCTATTGCAACATTATTTGTGATAGGGAAAAATGAGAAATAGATCAAGTGTCCATCAGTACAAGGCTGAATAAAAAATTATGGTATATCCATATAATAGAATACTATGTCGTTCTTTTAAAAAATGAAGATCTAGCTGGGTGTGGTGCCACACACCTGTAATCCCAGTGCTTGGGAAGCTGAGACAGGAAGATCACAGGTTCGAGGGCAGTGCTCAGTAACTTAGACCCTGTTTCAAAATAAAAAATAAAAAGGGCTGGGGGTGTAGCTCAGAGGTAGAATGCCCCTGGGTTCAATTCCCACTAACTAACACACACACACACACACACACACACACACACACACACACACACAGAGAAAACAAAAGGAAAGAAGGATCGAGTAATCTGAAGCTATATTAACTTCCTCCAGTTCTCATCCACAGTTGCTCTCTGACATCATACAGCCTTATTTATATTATACTGTATATACATCTAGATGACACACATAATGAATGAGACACAGAAGAAAAGAAACTTGGGGAAACAAAAGACTCATCCTCAGCTCCTTCTATCATGTCCAGATCTAAGCCTCTGTTCCACAATCTCTGTGGCGGGGGGAAAAAATGTATATACTTGATATTCAGAAATATGATCAATTGCATTTGAAAGCAATTAACAATAACTGGATCAGACTTCAAAATTAGATAATTCTCAGTCGGATGTAGTGGCACATGCCTGTCATCCCAGTACTTGGGAGGTTGAGACAGGAGGAGCACAGGTTCAAGGCCAGCCTCAGCAACTTAGCAAGACCCTCAGCAACTAAGTGAGACTCTGTTTCAAAATAAAAAATAAAACAGGTACATGCATATCCACGTTTATAGGAGTACAATTTATAATAGCCAAATTATGGAACCAATCTAGGTGTCCATCAACAGATGAATGGATTACAAAGTTATGGGATATATACACAATGGAATTCTACTCAGCAATAAAGAAGAACAAAATTATGTCATTTGCAGGAAAATGGATAGAGAACACTAAGTGAGATTAGCCAGTCACAGAAAGTGAAGGGTCGGATGTTTTCTCTCATATGCGGAAGCTAGGGAGTAATTGGGATACAAGAGAGACTTTAAATAATGGAGGAAAAACCCCCGTGGAGTGAGGGAGGTGGTCCGGGGAGGTTTGGGGGTGGGGGAGAGGGATAATTAATGAAGGAAACACTTCCATTGACATTATGTTCATATGTGAGAATAGCAATGTCAATCTCAATACCCTGTATGGGGAAGGGGGAATAGGGAGGGAGCAGGGGAAAGCCCGCCAAGTGCTGTGTGCATACATGTCACTATCACTATGAACTACATTATGATGTGAGACTATAATGCACCAATAAAAGTATCAAAAAATAAAAAGGGCTGGGGGTGTAGCTCAGAGGTAGAATGTCCCTGGGTTCAATTCCCAGTACCACAAAAGAAAAAACAATTACATAATTCTCACACATTATCGTTAGAGCAAAGAGTTTTTTTCCTTGTTGAAATGAGACTAATATTCAGTTTAATATCCCTAATAGCTGCATTCACTATAGTATTCTTAATCTGTAGCATTGAAAGCACAGGCAAATTTTATGAGGTCCTATAATTTAAAAAACTGTCCTTTAGGTTTTATATTGTTTAAGAGAAAAAGGCAACTCTGTTTCTTGGTACCCAACAGATTCAAAAGTTAATTTTTTTTATTGTGAAGAAGATCCTATTTGTATGACATTTATGATAAAATCAGATTTCATAGTTTCTGTGGCCTTTTTTTCCCATTTCTGAGTAAAATTAGATTTCCTTATATGTAGAAAGAAGAATATTTGGAGAGGAAACATCAGAACATTAACAAAATTAAGTGTACACAAAGTTTCTTCAAGGAGTGTACACTCTTTTGCTAATTTATGGTAAAATGTTTTTCTAGTAAGAAGAAAGATTGTGGGTGTTTTTCCTTTTGTTGTTTGTTTGTTTGTGGTATTGGGAGGATTGAACCCAGGGGTGTTCTATCTCTGAGCTATACCCCCAGCCCTATTTTCTTTGGAAACAGGGTCTCACTAAATTGCTAAGGACCTCACTAAGTTGCTGAGGCTGGCTTTGAACCTGTGATCCTCCTGTCTCAGCCTCCCAAGTACTGGGATTACAGGTGTGACCATCACACCCAGCTGTACCCCAGCCCTTTTTATTTTTAAATAGATATTACTAAGTGACCACCTGCTGGCCTTGAACCTGCAATCCTCCTGTCTGGTCTCAGCCTCCCAAATACTGGGATTACAGGCATGTGCTACCATGCCTGGCTAAAATCATGATTTTTAAATTTCTTTTTTTTTTTTTTTTTGCAGTACCGGGGATTGAACCCAGGGGCATTTTACCTCTGAGCTACACCCCTGGCCCTATTTTTTTATACTTTATTTTGAAACCGGGTTTTTAAATTTCTAATTAATTAATTAATTTGTGGCACTGGGGATTGAACCCAGGGACATTCTACCGCCGAGCTGCACCCCCAGCCCTATTTTATTTTTATTTGGAAACAGGGTCTTGCTAGGTTGATGAGAGTTCCACTACTTGCTGAGACTGTCCTCGAACCTGTGATCCTCCTGTCTCAGCCTCCCAAGTACTGGGATTACAAGCGTGCACCACCATACCCGGCAAAAAATCGTGATTTTTTTTAAAGCTATGAAAGCTTTTTCTTTTTTCTTTTTTTTTTTTTGGTACTAGGGATTTTGAAAACAATGTTTCATGGCATTCAACCTCTGACCTACATCCCAGCCCTTTTTTATTTTTTGTTTTTGAAACAGGTTCTCGCTGTGTTGCTGAGGCTGTCTTTGAACCTGTGATCCTGTTGCCTCAGCCTCCCAAGTACTAGGATTACAGACAGGCATGTATCACCATACCCGGCAGGGAAATTTATTTATTATTTATTATTTATTTATTTGTGTGTGTGTGTGTGTGTGTGTGTGTGTGTGTGTGGTACTGGAGATGGAACCCAGGGGCCTTCTACCTCCAGGCTACACCCCCAGACCTATTTTATTTTTTATTTGGAAACGGTCTCTGTAAGTTGCTGAGGTTGGCTTCGAACCTGCGATTCTCCTGTCTCAGCCTTCCAAGTACTAGGATTACAAGTGTAGGTTACCACTCCCGGCAGGGAAGCTTATTTGAACCAACAAATCCAAGAGCCAGAAATAGCCCACCAATAATGTTTTGCAGATGGTGGCCAGATCCATTTCCCTCAGGGCATCTTTCTTGGTCAGCACTGAGACACCAGAGGGCAGTGGCTCCCTGAGAACCAGCACTCCGCGGCTCAGGCTGGGGGAGACGTCCACCTGAGAGTCTCATTTCACTAGTAAACTGCTTCCTAAGTTTCATCCAAGATGCCATTTCCGTGAATGAAAGCAAGCGGTGGTCCAGCAGAGGTTAGCGTGGGGTCAGGGACCTGGTGAAAAGATAGGAAATAAGGACAAATTGAAATAATTTTGCCCTTGGGATGGGGGTTGGGGAAGGGCTCTGGGATTGTGGCTAGAAAAGCTGGGGTTTGAAAAGCTGCAGGGCGGGGGTGGGGGTTCAAGGTCAGCCGTCCAGAGCAGACAGCTCTGCTGCACTATGGCAGAGGGCAAGTTTAGGAGGAAGCCTCCAGTCTCTCACCTTTACTCCTCTGCCTCACGATCCTTCTCTGGCTCATGGACATTCCTGATCAACACTTCTGCCCTGTGTATTACTTTGGACAGTGCATAATAAATTCCAATATTTGCTTGGCTATACAGTCTTATACTCTATGAAGCACTTTCATGTATGTTCTTGCCCATGATTTGAAGTGGTTTGACTCCACTTTAACAATCTTAATTATTGGCAATAAGAACTCCACTGTAGTGACTAAAGCTAATATTAGAAACCCCTGAATGAATGGGACCAAGTGCTAATGACGTCACATTGGCCTAACAACAGGGTCCAGGCCCAGCTGAAAGTCCTGGTTGTAGGAAGTGGGAGGGTTAGACTCTGGCTGTGGAGCTTGGCAACAAATTCCTTTCTGAAAAGGAAGGGCAAAGAGGTGCCATGGAAACATTTACCAAAGGCTTCGAGAAGCTTCCATTCCATGCCCATCAAGTCAGCAAGAAGGGGCTTTGTCCATTAGGAAACTGACATATGGAACGATGAACAAGCCCCTCCTCTCAGGCTTCATGGCTTACATCACAGACTAAAGAGAATAAAATGCGCAACTCACCAAGGGGTATATGCGAGGCATGGAAAGCTGTTGCTGCGTTGAAACCATATCATCAGCAGAATGAATCACAGCACCTGGGACATATTTTATACATTTAACCGAAAATTTGAGCTAATATTAGGTCCATAAAGCTGTAATTAGTAAGGCCAAGATTAGTAATTTCTCTTTCAAACTGATCCTTTTTTGGAACAGATGTCCCTTTTACCTTCTTCAGCTCTCTCTTTCTATGGCTTCTCCCTAAATATATGTCCCATTGACATTGTACAAATGACTGAACCTCTGTTTTTCATCAGACTTTTCATGTGTGTGGTGCTGGGACTCAAACTCAGAGGCTTGTGCATGCTAGGCAAGTGCTGCACCACTGAGCTACACCCCCAGCTCCCATCTGTCTTTGAATAAATTATTGTGTCTGCACATTCTTCTTTTAACATGCAAATATTCCATAGAAGGGTAATATATTAAGTTAACAAAGCAATGGTAAATTCTAGACAAATTCCCAGGAACGCTCCCGACTGATGGCAGGTGTTACTACTAATCTATCATGCTGCACTTTCTCACGGAGTCTGGAGTTAGCGTTAGAATCCTCAACACAGCTGTTCACGGTGGTGCACACTTGTAATCCCAGTACTTGGGAGGCTGAAACAGGAGGATCGCAGCTTCCAGGCCAGCCTCAGCAACGTAGCAAGAACCTCAGCAACTTAGAACCTGTTTCAAAATTTAAAAAAGGGCTGGGGGTGTAGCTCGGAGGTAGAATATCCCTGGGTTCAATCCCCAGTACCAAAAATAAAAAAATAAACATCAGAATCCTCCGCTGCATTGGTCAGGGTTCACTGGAGTAACAGAACTCACAGAACACACATGTGATAAAAGGGGATTTTTCAAATCAGCGTACAGTCCACAGCAGTGTAGTCCCAAGTTGCCAACTGCACGTGGAGAGCAGGAGGCACCAGCAGCTGGTCGAGCAGTCCAAGAGCTGGAGTCTCAGAATTGGAGTGACCACTAATTCAGTCCCAGTCCAAGATGGAAAGGCCAGGAAACTCTCCAAAGAAACGGTGAAGGTCCAATTTGAAGAGCTGGAGGCCGATCTCGGAAGAACCACGCATGTCTTCACGCGGCTTTCTCCTGCACCTATCAGAACCGTGCTGCCTACATTCAGGGCAGGACTTCCCTTCAATCTGCCATTACATAAGCTAGTCATCACATCAACACACCCACAGTCACATAATCTTAGGTGTTTCATGACCCAGTCAAGTTGACAATCCAGCCTAACCATCACATCAACCCAGCACAGCTGGCAGCCTACACAGGCCAATCAAAGTGGACACATGAATTGATGCCTACTTGGTATCCAGGAACCTGCGACCCTTCTGTCTCTGCTTCCCGAGTACTGGGATTACAGGCGCGTGCCACCACATCCGGCTCAAAGGGAAGTTTTTAATGATAAAAACGAGGAAGACTACATCAGATGTTTTAAAACAATAATCCGCCGGGCGTGGTGGCACACGCTTGTAATCCCAGTACTTTGGGAGGCGGAGACCGGAGGATCCGGGTTCGCGGCCAGCCTCAGCTCTCTCTCTCTCTCTGTCTCTCTCTGTCTCTCTGTCTCTCTCTGTCTCTCTACTTATTGAGGCCCTCCGCAACTTCGTGAGACCCGGTTTCAAAATAAAGTATAAAAAATAGGGCCGGGGGTGTAGCGCGGAGGTAGAACGCCCCTGGGTTCAATCCCCGGTACCGCAAAAAAAAAAATCCAAAAAAACAAAACAAAAAAACCCCCAAAAACAATAATCCCTGGCCACAGTGATTAATAACAAGAGTGGAGTCAGTCCAAGGTTGAACAGACAGTTCCTGGGCCGATGTCCTTGCGAAAGTGCCTTCTGTACAAGGCTGAGGTGGACCCTGGCAGAGTTCTGGCAGAGTTTTTGTGATAGTTACTATCAGGCAACCATGCGCAAGAACCTTCCTTCATAATCTCCCAGCTTTATTTTTGTTAGGGTTGACACAAATGACTTGTTTTTTATTTTGGCAACATTTACATTTCTTTTTTGAAACAGGATTTCGCCAAGTTGCTGAGGCTGGCCTCAACCTGTCCCACTCTGGGCCAAGCACTGGAGGTAGAGCACCGCTTGGTCTTCCCTGATGTGGTGGGATGGGTGCCTGCTCCTCTCCCTGTGGTGCAGGAGGGTACCAGGCTGGGGTCTCCTGGTGGCCCCCAGGAGGATTAGGCACATGGAGGCAGTGGTTGATATGTTCCGGAGGCCACCTGTGCCGCACATTCTCATAGGAGGGTGGAACGGCAATGGAGAAACAGATGACGAAGACATCGGTTTGGGGACAGAACAGTGTGTGGAGTCCCCACAGGCTCAGGTGCGCGGTGCTCCTGTCTGCTGTGCTCTGGCACCATGATTGTTGGGCACGGTGGGGATTCCGTCTTTGGGGAAGGTGCTGGTTGTGTTGCAGATGAGCGGGCATGTCTGGCCCACAGCCCCTTCACTTAGCACCCTGAACCTGCTGCTCTGCCCCGTGGGTGAAGCCGTGGGGGGGTGGACAATGCCTCTTCCTTCCTCTGAGCCCCTCTGGATGCTGTTACCTGGGGGCCTCCCTCAGAGGGGGAGTTGGGAGGGAACGGCAGCAGCTCCAGGCTGGAGAGAGTCAGTTCTGTTCTTGGTCTGATATTTAACCTATTGCAAAGAGACAACATTTTCAGTGGTGTGTATAAGCCTTGAATTGTTCCTTCCAAAAAAGACTGATGTAGACACTGAAGATGTAGTGGTTCTCCTGGAGGACTTGTTCAAGCCGATTGCTGAGCCACCCCACAGTTTCTGATAGGCATTGGGTGGGTGGGCTTGATAATATGTAATTTGAATAAGTTCCTTGGAGAAGCTGATGCTGCTGGTCATGGAACCCACTTTGGGAACCACTGCTGTAGAAAGTTTCATGAACCAAGGAATCTGTAGCTGAAAAGATTCTGGAGACCAGATTACAACACAAGATAAGCAGCCCTTCCATAAAATAGTATCCTAACATGGCATCATGATCGCAGGTTCAAGGTCCATGTCAGCAACTTAGGGAGACCAGGTTTCAAAAAAAATAAATAGAAATAGGACTATGGGTATAGCTTGGAGGTAGAATGCCTCTGGGTTCAGTACCAAAAAAAAAAAAAAAAGACTTATTGGACTAAGAATTATCCATTTGAAGGCAATTTGTGTTAGTCCATTTTCTATTGCTATAACAAACCTAACAGAGGATAGTGGCTTTTTTTGCTCACTGTTCTGAAGGCTAGGCAGTTCAGGAGCATGACCCTGGAATCCTGTGAGGGCTTCCCGCTGCATTATAACATGGTGGAGGGCATCACATGGCAAGACTGAGGAAGCAAGCCAGAGCGAGCTCACATTCATAACACAGCCACTCCCTGGATAACCCATTAATCCCATAATCCATGAATGGATGAATCCATTCATGTGAGTAGAGCCCTCATGACAGAGCCACCTCCCAGAGTTCCCACCTCCAAATACTAGTAACATATGAATTTGGGGATTGAGTTTCCAACACATTAATTTTGTGTGATGCATTGAAACCATAGCACTAATTGAACACAGAATAAATAAATGGAGTTAATAGTCTTAAGGGAATTGTGCCACAGTTTCTTTTTGTGTGTGTGTGTGGCACTGGGGATAGAACCCAGGGGCATTCTACCTCCGAGCTACGCCCCCAGCCCTATTTTGTTTTTATTTTGAAACAGGGTCTCAATAGATTGATGAGAGTCTCACTACTTGCTGAGACTGTCCTTGAACCTGCGATCCTCCTGACTCAGCCTCCCAAGTACTAGGATTACAGTCGTGCACCACCACGCCCGGCTTGTGCCATTGTTTCTGACCCGAGAATTCAGGTGCATCATCTCTCTCTGTCTCTCTCTTTGTGTATTGTGGTACTGGACATTAAACCCATGGCCTTTTACTTGCTAGGCAAGTATTTTACCACTGAGCTATATTCCCAGACTTTTCTATTTTATTTATTTTATAATTTTTATACTTTTATTGGTGTATTGTAATTATGCATATGAGGTTCAAAGTCATACAAACAAACATGTACATAGGTCTTGGTGTGTTTCCCTTCAGGTCCCACCCCACTACCCATCCCTCCCTGTGAGGAGACAGGATCTCAAGAAGATGCCCAGGCTGGCCTTGAACTTGGGATCCTCCTGCCTCAGCCTCCTGAGTAGCTGGGATGGCAAGTACTCCACTGCACTGGCCAGATGCATCGTCTCATGCATGGTTTAATGCATGCTTTGAAGATGTGACAGAACGTTTTAAGTTAAAACTCCCCTTGACTGTCCTAGAACATGACTGTTGTGCAGCTGGGAATCATCCATGTATTTATTCAGCACTCACTTCATGCCAGAGATGGGCCAGGTGCTGTGAACACAACAGATAGAGACGAGGCAGGATTATGTAGTGATTAAAACACATACTGGAGCCAGGTTGTCTGGTTTCAAATTCCAACTCTGCCACTTAACCAGCTTGGCAAGTTGCTTAACCACTTTGTGCCTCAGTTTCCTCATCTGTTAAAGGGGAATAATAACTGCACCTATCTGATAAAGGCCATATGAGAATTATCCTGAAAAAGCAGAGAATACCATCTGGCACATCGTAAGTGTTTTGTGCTGTCATATAAATGCACCAGTCCTTGTCTTTTGAGAAGCTCAAAGTATTGGGAGTAAAGAAGACACACAAAGAAGTGCATTTCAAGCCAGGCTTGGTGGCACATGCCTGTAATCCCAGTACTTGGGAGGCTGAGACAGGAGGGTTGCAGGTTTGACGTCAGCCTCAGCAACTTAGTGAGACTTTCAGCAACCTAGTGAGACCCTGTTTCAAAATAAAAAATAAAGAGGGCTGGGGGTGGAGCTTAGAGGTAGAATGCCCCTGGGTTCAATTCCCAGTACCACACACACAAAAAAAAAAAAAAAAGAAAAGAAAGAAAGAAAAAAGAAAAGAAAGAAACAAGTACGTTTCAATGCAATAAACAGTAAGACTCGCTCTAAGGAAGGCACGAGTGAAGCACGGGGCTTTGCTTGCAGCAGGATGGACACAGCAGACTCTCTGGGGCTTGGGCGGCCTGTGCTTGCCTCGTGCAGCTTCCCTGCAGAACCACGCTGGAGAAGATCCAGTAGGTTTTTATCCTTCCTTTTTATAGCCGCTACTGTGAAAACAACCTCCATTATGGTAACATATAATTACCACAAATGGTTTTCAAAAACCTCTCTATCAAATTTAAATGAAAGCGAAACTTGTTTAGGGGACCACCTGTTTGAACTTTATAGGGTGCAGGAAGCAATTTATGTGAAAATAGGATTGGGCAACTGTCCCACTGTTTGAAACAGTGCCCTGGGTGGGGCACCTGTGAATTAGACATGGCAATACCCTCATGTGCAGCTGGCCAGTTTATCCTGGTTTGCATGAGACTTTCTTGGTTTTAAAACTGAAGGGTCAGCCAGGCGCGGTGGTACACGCCTCTAATTCCAGCACATGGGGAGGCTGAGACAGGAGGATTGCAGGTTCGAGGCCATTGTGCAATAACTTAGTGTTTACCCTGGGTTTTTTTTTTTTTTTTTGGTACTAGGGATTGAACCCAGAGGCATTCTACCTCCAAGCTACATCCCCAGCCTGATTTTATTTCTTATTTGGAAACAGGGTCTCACTAGGTTACTGAAAGCCTTGGTAAATTGCTGAGGCTGGCTTTGAACCTGCAATCCTCCTGTCTCAGCGTCCCAAGTATTGGGATTACAAGCATGAGCCACCACACCTGACTTTTGAGATCCTGTTGAAAATTAAAAAATAGCTGGGTGTGATGGTGCACTCCCGTAATCCCAGTACTTGGGAGGCTGAGACGAGAATCACAGATCTGAGGCTAGCCTCAGCAACTTAGCAACACCCTCAGCAACTTAGCGAGACCCTGTTTCAAAATAAAAAATAAAATAGAGCTGGGGTGTAGAATGCCCTTAGGTTCAATCCCCAGTACCAATTAATTAGATTTTAAAATAAAATAAAATATAATAGGACTGTGGCTGTAAGCTCAGTTGTAGAGCACCCTGGGTTCAATCCCCAGTACCACAAAAAACAAAAATAAAAATAAAAACAGAAGGTCCTACTTCCTGAGAACTCTCCTCAGTCTCAAGCAAAAGTTTCAAATTGTTAAACTGGCCAGGCGAGGTGGTCCACCCCTCCCCTAAACCACCTCCCTCACCCCACTGGGATTTCTCCTCCATTATCTGAAGTCCCTCCTGTATCTCAATTACTCCCTAGCTTCTGTGACTGGCTAATTTCACTTAACATAATGTTCTCCAGGACCATCCATTTTCCTGCAAATGGCATAATTTTGTTCTTCTTTATTGCTGAGTAGAATTCCATTGTGTGTATGTCCCATAATTTTGTAATCCATTCATCTATTGATGGACAGCTAGGTTGGTTTCATAATTTGCCTATTGTGAATTATGTTACTATAAACATGGATATGCATGTATTACTATAAAATATCTAGAATATACGAAGCACTTAAAAGACAACTCTAAAAAAATAACCCAATCAAGAAATGGGCAATTGAACTAAATAGACACTTCACAAAATACATACATGAAAAAATGTTCAACATCATTAGCAACCAGGGAGATGCAAATCAAAACTATGCTGAGATTCCATCTAACCCCAATTAGAATGGCAATCATCAAGAAGTCAAACAACAATAAATGCTGGTAAAGATGTGGGGAAACAGGAACTCTTCTACACTGTTGGTGGGATTGCAAATTAGTACAGCTCCTATGGAGATCAGTGTGGAGATTCCTCAGAAAACTGGAAATGGATCCACCATATGATCCAACTATGTCACTCCTGGGTATCTTTCCGAAGGGACTGAAATCACTAGATGTTTTCTACCTTTCGTGGACACGGGTATGTTCCTGTCCTTGCTAAGCTACCATCTGATTCAGGGAATAAGAAATAAACTAGTAAAAAGACAAATCAAGGTACATTTATATGTTAGTTCAAGACAATAAAAGAAATGGCATTACAAAATGTGTACTGGCCAAATCAACTTTCCACTTTAGAACTGCTATGGGATGGAGCCTTGCTGGGACTGGGGGGGGGGTTCATGGAAAACTTTATAAAGCAGTTATTCTTTTTTTGTGTGTGTAGTACTGAGGATTGAACCCAGGGGCATTCTACCTCTGAGCTACACCCCCAGCCCTTTTTATTCTTTATTTTGAAACAGGGTCTCACTAAATTGTGGAGGGCCTCACTAAGTAGCTGAGGTTGTCCGCAAACCTGTGATCCTCCTGTCTCAGCCTCCCAAGTACTGGGATTACAAGCATGCACCACCACGCTTGGCTTAAAGTGGTTATTCATTCCAAAGGTACAGATTTGGGTACACAGTTGAAGGAAGGAGAGTTCCAGGTGGCACAGTGCAGGAGAACCCACGGGGGTAGGAAGAAGCAGAAGAAGCGGAAGACAAATCCAGGGAACAGCACAGGGACTGGCAGGAACAGGAGGAGGAGGTGGGGGAGGGAAGAGGGAGAGGGAGGAAAGCAGGGAGATGAAGTCCGTGTTCCTATGCTAGTCTGCCACATCAGACATTCTCTTAAACTTGGGTTGGAAGACATCTAACAATAGCCATTCTTTTCCCCTTGTATGAAGAAATACTACATTTCCTCCTAAATCTTTATATTTCCAAACCTTAAAAATAAGACAGTATCAGAGCTTTTCGTTTTGGTTATCTAGCTGTATAACAAACAACACTGTATAACTTAATGTGGGTTTCTAAAATTTTAAATTAGGGCTGGGGATGTAGCTCAGTGGTAGAACACTTGCCTAACATGCATGAGGTCCTGGGTTCAATCCCTGGCACAGAAACAAAAACATAAAACAACTGCTCCCCCAAAAACTATTTGCTGGGCCTGTAATCCCAGTACTTGTGAGACTGAGACAGGAGGATGGCAGGTTCAAGGCCAGCCTCAGCAATTTAGTGAGCCCCTCAGCAACTTAGCAAGATCCTGTTATAAAGTAAAAAAATAAAAAAGGGCTGGGGGTGTAGTGTAGCTTGGAGGTAGACTGCTCCTGGGTTCAATCCCCAGTGCCAAAAATATTTTTAAAATTATTATTATTATTTTCTGGGCTGGGGTTGAACCCAGGGCCTCACACATGCTAGGCAAGCAATCTACCACTGAGGTACAAACCCAGCCATTAATGTGGGCATTCTTGCAGCATGGTGATCTCAGGGTAGTTCCCTTCCTATGTAGCAGCTGACTCCCCTCACCCCCAGTACCAAAGTAGAAGCTTCCAGGCCTTCCTTAGTCCTGGCCTTCAATAGGCACAGCATCCCTTCTGCTTCAGTTTACTGACTAAAGCAGGACATAGATCATTGAGATTCCAAGGGAGGGGACTACATGAGGAGGCTCATCAGGGTCACCAGTGTGACAGTCCACCACATGCCTCCTTTGGGCTTCCATCACCTGGCTCTTCAGTCAAAAACTTTCAGAACACAGAGATTGTATGCACCCCTGCTTAGAGGAAGAAAGTAGCCAGCACTCTCTCCCCTGGAAAATAGAACCTGGACAGGAAGTTAGGTCTACTGAGTCCTAAAAGGGGCAGCTGTGTAGACAGATGGAGGGTCTGAAGCTGAGCAGGGCCTGAGCCAGGACAGAGGGTCTCGAAAGGGAACATGTCTGGATTTGAGATATAAGGGCTGCAGCGGCCTTCCTGCAGGACAGCCAGGGCTCCCCTCGCCTCTTCCTGGATAGAACTGGAAGCAAAGACTTCGCTGCAGTCACCCACAGAGCACTGGCTGCCATCCCACTGGGCATGTGAGCACTGGCTGGAGCAAGGTCCCACTCAACAAGGCTGCGAAGGGCGGAGGGTTGGAGAGTTGTCTTGGTTCCCTGAGTTAGCGGGCGCCAGATGAGTGTTGGCATGTGTTATACTCAGGGGTTTTCTATGACTATTGGCGATATGTTTTTGAACTGATTCTATTTTGTCCCCCCACTCCACCCCTACTGCCCCCTTTTTTTCTCCATGACCTAAAGCACAGAGAGCTTAATTAAACAAGATCCCCATTTCAGAACACATTCTCAGCAGCGGTCTGTGCAGGGCTCTTTTCTTTTTAAAAAATTTTCCCCACCCCCCCTCCCACTGCCTGTCCCCTGCAGGCATCCCACTTTTTTTTTTTTGGCACTAGGGATTGAACCCAGGAACATTCTGCCACTGAGCTACACCCCCAGCCCCATTTTATTTTTTATTTTTTTCTGGTATTGGGGATTGAACCCAGGGGCATTCTACCTCTGAGCTACATCCCCAGCCCATTTTATTTTTTATTTGGAAATGGGGTTTCACCAAGTTGCTGAGGTCCTCACGAAGTTGCTGATGCTGGCCACGAACCAGCGATCTTCCTGTCTCAGCCTCCCAAGTACAGGAACTACAGGCATGTGCCACCATGCCTGGCTCTATTTTATTTTTTATTTTGAAACAGGGTCTCACTAAGTTGCTGAGGTTGGCCTTGAACCTGCAATCCTCCTGTCTCAGCATCTCAAGTACTGGGATTACAAGTGTGTGCCACTGTGCTTGGCTAAAAGTCATGTTTTTAACTGAAACTGATATTTTCAGTAAATTAAGGGTTTTACTGGTAAGGAAGAAGGGGGATGTTATGATTTGGTATGGAACAACCCCAGAAAAGCTCATATATTGAAAGCACGATTCCCCCATGCAGCAAGGTTCAAAGGTGGGGGATGGGATGAGGTGGCTCACTGAGGGTGTGGCCTTGGGAGCTACATTTGGCCCTGGTCCCCTCCTCTCACTCTCTCTTCCAGCTGCCATGAGCTGAGAGTAGCTTTTCTCCCCCATGACCCTGTTGCCATGGTTTCTGACTTGAAGCCAGCTGACCGTGGACGGAACCTCCAGCACTGTGAGCCCAGATCAACATTTCCTCCTCTAAGTTCTTGTCATATATTTTGGTAACAGCAATGAAAAAGCTGACTAATGTAGGGGAAGTCTTAGTAAATTTGGGCTGCAATACCAAATTACCAGAGACCAGGTGGCTTAACTGTTCTGAAGGCTGAGATTTCCAAAATCAAGGTAATGGCAGATTTGGTCTGTGGTGAGGACAGGGTTCCTGGTTTGCAGATGGCTGTCTTCTTGTAGTATCTTCACATGGCAAAGAACAGAGAGAATAAGTCCATGACTTGTCCATGGAGCCAGTGAGGGAGAACAGATCCTCTTCATCCTACTTGAGAAGACCTGACTAAATGAGAACAGTGGGATACTTGGCAGTCCATCTTTCTAGAAAATTCCTGGACACACCTTCAGATCCTGCCTGTCACAGCTTGGCAGAGCTGTCAGTTTCTTTGCTTTGGAGAGTGAGAGCAACTTTCTGCAATAATTGGGTTTAGTCCAGTAGTGTCTTCTCATCAGAAAACCCAAGCCTCCAACTTGCTTGCTCCACACAATCTATTTGGCTCCAACAAATCTATCTTATCTCATTGCTCCCAGCAACTGGGGTTATGTATCTCATTTCTTTGTGCCAACTTATATGCATTATGGTCTCATAATTACATAGTTCCTCTGCATCGCAAGCCCAGGAAACAATTTGGTGAGTTGGTGCATGCCCCAGGGTTACTTTGCTGTTGTGCATCTCAACGTTCTTCTTCCTTTAAAAAGCACCAATCCATCTAAGACAAGGCTGCTGCCAAGCAGGCCAGGATAATTCCCATAGCACTAGTGACGGATGTGAGGGATGGGGAGGGGAAGCATCTCTGTTCTCTTTCTTGAATTCCTCCCACAGCCAGATCCATAGCCTATTCTTGCACAGATATACTGGACCCTCAACAGAATTGCAAAGTCCACAAAGAATCCAATCCCAGGCTCCTCTATTGCATCTCTTTTCTCTATGCAGCAAGTCCCCTCTCCCGGCCCCTTTCCCAACCTCCAGGTACCTGTTACTCTTGACCTTTCCATCCAACCACCTCTTAACTTTAAAAATTCCTGATTTATCTTGGTCATCCCAAGGGAAAAAGGCTAATAGCAACTCAAAGTATTTATTTTCCCAAATGTACCTCCATTTGAGCAAGGAATAAAATCTCAGGTTAAAGGAATACAGGGTGCATCGACAGTGGAATAGCAGGCATCCCCAGCGGCTGCGATGGGGAGGGTTTTTTTTTTTTGCGGTATTGGGGATGGAACTCAGAGCATTCTACCTCCGGGCTATACCCCCAGCCCTATTTTTTATTCTTTCTTTCTTTCTTTATTTATTTTTGCGGTACCGGGGATTGAACCCAGGGGCGTTCTACCTCCGCGCTACGCCCCCGGCCCTATTTTTTTATACTTTATTTTGAAACCGGGTCTCACGAAGTTGCGGAGGGCCTCACTAAGTAGAGAGAGAGAGAGAGAGAGAGAGAGAGAGAGAAAGAAAGAGCTGAGGCTGGCCACGAACCCGGATCCTCCAGTCTCCGCCTCCCAAAGTACTGGGATTACAAGTGTGAGCCACTACGCCTGGCTTTATTCTTTATTTTTAAACTGGGTCTCACTAAGTTGTGGAGGGCCTTACTAAGTAGCTGAGGCTGGCCACAAACCCAGATCCTCTGGTCTCAGCCTC
>PVJS01044891.1:0-16472 GCA_004027185.1 Glis glis
TCGGCCTCCAGCCCTTCGAACTGAAACTTCACCATCGTTTCTCCGAAGAGCTCTTAGACCGCTCGACCAGCTACTGGTTCCTCTGACTCTCCACGTGCAGTCGGAACTCGGGACTACATTGTAAGCTGATCTGATAAATCCCTTTTTCCATATACTCATTCTGTGAATTCTGTTAGTCTAGTGAACCCTGACCAATACACTCAGCCTCCCAAGTACTGGGATGACAGGGGTGCGCTGCCACGGACAGCGGTATTATTGTTTCCGAAGTGTGTTTTTTGTTGAAGCAGAACACATAACACAGAAGAATGTGCAGACTAGTGCGTACGGCCGAGGGTTCCGGCGGCGCGAGCAGGACCAGGAGACCTGCACGCGGATCAGTTCATCACCAGCCCCTGGAGACACTTCCCGCCACCAGCCCTAAGGGTGACTGCAGCCTCTTAACCGCCTAACACCAGACAACTGTCCCAAAGGGGAGTCTCGGGGCACCCTGCTAGGTGTCGGCTGCCTTCTCTCCCGTCTCGGGAGTCGTCCGTGTCGTTGTGTGTACAGCAGGTCGTCCCCGCACGGTGTCCCCTGAGTGAAGACGTGTACTGCGTGTTCATCTGTCTCACTACAGGTGGGCATTTGGTCCAGTGCAGGGCCGGCCCAGACAGGTTCTATAAGCATTATTATTATTTCTGGGGGTTAACTGGAGATTGAACCCAGGGGTGTTCTACCTTTGAGCTACGCCCCCAACCCTTTTTATTTTTTATTTTGAAACAGGGTCTCACTAAGTTGCTGAGGGAGGCCTTGAACCTGTGATCCTCCTGTCTCAGCCTCCCAAGTACTGGGATTATAGGCATGCGCTACTGCACCCAACTTCTATAAGCATTCTTTATGTGTCTTTTCTTGTGTGTGTGTGTGTGTGTGTGTGTGTGTGTGTGTGTGTACATGCGCACACATCACGTACTTTTAGGAACACATCTGTACAAAACTCAAGAACCTGCCAGCCAGGCATGGTGGCGCATGCCTATAATCCCAGCACTTGGGAGGCTGAGACAGGAAACTTGCAGGTTTGAGGCCAACCTCAGCAACTTATGGAGACCCTGTTTCTAAATAAATAAATAAATAAATAATAAAAACAGGGCTGGGGTGTGGCTTAGAGGTAAAATGCCCCTGGGTTCAATCCTTAGCACAAAAACAAACAAATAATAATACTGCCTTGAAGGCAGATGTGAGAGTGAGTTCTGGGGTGAGTGAGACTGTGGGGCCACAGGAGAGGGCTCGCTGGCTGAAGACCAAGGACGGCGCACCTGCACGCGCTTGCCTCCGCGGGCAGTTCTGACGCTCGGCTCAGCGTCTCCTTCTTGTCCTTGACAAGAACCAAAAGGCAGGTCGCTAGGGGAATGTCCCGGGGCTCTATCACAGATGACCATATTGTAAAACACGATCTTTTTGGTTCCTTTGCTGTTGTGAGTGGTGCCTGATGCTCAGCTCGTCTGGGGAGGGGCCCAGGGGCCACTTTCATGGCCCAGGGACTTTTATCTGTGGCTCAAATGCATGATCAGATGTTTCTTGCCCCGAGGGGAACATGTTCACTAAAAATATTAGCACTTGTGGTAAAAAAAAAGCAACAAACACCCAAATTACACACACACACACACACACACACACACACACAGAGAGAAAGAGAGAGAGAGAGAGAGAGAGAGAGAGAGAGAGAGAGAGAGAAATATTGTGAATTTGCAAAGATTTGGCTTTTTTTCCCCATTTCTCCCCATGCAATGTGGGAGGACTCTCAGGGACACTGTCACAAGCCAGGACTGCTGCACAGAAGACAGAATGAGTAGTTTGGATACATCCTCAGTTGAGATATTACAGATCTAGGGAGAGTCTCTAGTGCTAGGCCACAGGGCTCTGCCTCGTTCAACATTTTTATCAGTGATTCAAATGAGGATGTCGATGCTATTCTGGCCAAGGACCTGGGAGGATGTGTGTGTGTGTGTGTGTGTGTGTGTGTGTGTGTGTGTGCGCGCGCACATGTGTAGGAGCAGGTTGCAGGAACCTGTTGGAAGGGAGAATATGGAATTTTCAACCCAGAGCCCTGCACCAGGCCCTGTACTGGATTCCACACACAGGAGACAGGTGGGCCGGTCATGTGTCGAGTGCCTGAGGCCAAGGGTCCCCCGATCTGAGCAGGACAGCGCAATCAGACGACAGGAGAGGCTGAGGGACCAGTCCCAAACATGTTGACTTACACGACTCTGTGTTTCTGTGAGGGCAGGTCGCTAGGGGAATGTCCCGGGGCTCTATCACAGATGACCATATTGTAAAACACGATCTTTTGGATAAACAGACTGAGCTGTAGGTCAGCACACACAGGAGACGGTCACTAAGACATACTGTGAAAGGACACGAATGGCCCAGGTTGTCCTCCCAGCCTGCAGCCGGGCTGACGTCTCTCCGCCGTGGAATCGGTGCTGTGCTTTTAGGGGTGGGGGGGGTTCTTCCTTAAAGGCCCTCTGAGGCGCTGACCTTGAAATTCCAAACAACTTCCCTCCATTTCCTTGCCTGTCTTGGCTACAACTGTATGCACCTAGCACACAGTAGGAGCTCAATAAATGAATGGGAAGTGAGCTGCAAGGTTGGACTCAGGGACCCTGAACCAGGGTGTGCATGCGTGTGTGTGCACGCATATATCTCTGTGAGCATGGGTGTGTGTGTGTGCATGTCTCTGTGTGCATGTGTGTGTGTGCGCATGTCTCTGTGTGCATGTGTGTGTGTGCGCATGTCTCTGCATGTGTGTGTGTGCATGCATATGTCTCTGTGTGCATGTATGTGTGCACCCATATGTCTCTGTGTGCGTGTGTGTGTGCGTGTGTGTGTGTGTGTGCATGTGTGTGTGCATGTGTGTGTGCGTGTGTGCGTGTGTGTGTGTGTGTGCATGCATGTCTGCAGAGTCTCTCTCACCCCGCCCCTCCCCACAGGCTGCATGGCCCCAGCTGGGCCGGGCCCGGTTCTGTCCCACGGTGGCCGTGGTAACCCAGATCCCCTGGCCTCCCCCAGCGTTCGCTTTAATTGCCCGAGAATTGACGATAGATGCAAGGAAAATAATGAGGCCTAATTATGTTAATTAAATGGCTAATTCATTAATTAACGCACTCGCATCCTCGGCCGGGAGGGCCCCTCCGCGGGCCGGTGGGTGGGTTGGGCGGGTTCCAGCGGGAGGGTTCCTGCCTGGGCTAGGAGTGGGCAGCCCTGGGTGGGTGGGGGCCACAGACAGGCTGCCCCTCTGCTGCTCCTGGGGCCCCGCTGCCCTGGACCCCAGGCCGCTCTGAGTCTCCCTGTGTGCAGTTAGAAGGCTCTGGGCGGGGGGACAGGCAGATCTGGGCGGCCTGGGCTGTGGCTGGTGGCATGCATGGGCACGGGGAGAGTGGCGGGCGTGTCCAGCGGGACCTGCAGGCAGAGGACAACGGCTCTGATGAGCGGGCCGAGCCAGCGGCTGGGCCAACTGGGCTCTTCTGTCCCCCGGGGCTGCCTGGCATCTGGGCCCCACGGAGAAGAGCAGCTGGCAGGGCCTGGCCATGGTTGGCACTGGTTTGCTGTGACCACAGAGGGGCCATCATTGGATACTCGCAGGCCGTAGGAGAGCCCTGTGCCAGGCCCACCCCGGGCCCTGCACGGTTACGCAGCTACCTTGGACAGCCTCGGCTCCCACCTCCTGGCCGCCTCTCCGCCTCGTCCCTCCTCACCCTGCAGGGGCCGTCTTGGGTCAGGAGCCTCGCTGCACTCTGTCAACGCCCTGCTTGAGTTCAGACCCTTGGCACGTTTGCAAGGATGTAATTATGTGCCGGTTGTCCTGTGTCGCCCTGACGACCCCTGGGTGCCCAGGAGCAGGCGCTGAGGTCTCTAGCTCCCTGTTCCACCCTGGGACCTCCCTCGGGCCTGGATACAGCAGGTGCTCATGAACTGTCTGTGGGACGAATCACGTCACAGTTTGTGGCCAACGCCTGCTCCCACCTCCCACTTTCTTTTTTTTTTTTGTGGTACAGGGATTGAACCCAGGGGCGTTCTACCTCCGTGCTATGCCCCTGGCCCTATTTTTTATACTTTATTTTGAAACCAGGTCTCACAAAGTTGCGGAGGGCCTCACTAAGTAGAGAGAGAGAGAGAGGCAGGGAGAGAGAGAGAGAGAGAGAGAGAGCTGAGGCTGGCCGCGAACCCGGATCCTCCGGTCTCTGCCTCCCAAAGTACTGGGATTACAAGCGTGCGCCACCACGCCCAGCCCACCTCCCACTTTCACTGCCCATAGCATATTATTAAAATTATCCATTCTGAGCCGGGCGTGGTGGCGCACACTTGTAATCCCAGTACTTGGGAGGGGGAGACCGGCCAGCCTCAGCTACTTAGTGAGGCCCTCCGCAACTTAGTGAGACCCAGTTTCAAAATAAAGTATAAAAAAATAGGGCCAGGGGTGTAGCTTGGAGGTAAAACACCCCTGGGTTCAATCCCTGGTACCGCAAATAAAATAAAATAAAATAAAATTATCCATTCTGGGTCTCCTGCCCAGGGCCTGCGAAATAGGGATGAATTTCATGGTCACAGACTCAGATGAGTACAACTGTCCCTTGAGGCCGTATGGAGAAGAGGGTGAGAGAAGAGCCTCTGCCATGAGCTCTGGCTTCACTACCTTCAGGCTGTGTGGCCTTACTCAGGCGTCTTAACCGCTCTGAGTCTCAGGCTTTCCCCAGGGGGATGCAGACGGTGCTCCTTTCCCACAGGGTGTTGTGGGTTTTAAATGAAACTGCAGGCTTGGAGGTGCCTGTCATCTGTCGGCAGCTTTGACTTCTGATTCATTTTGAATTGCAAGACCCCTTCTTCCTGATGCCAAAAAAAAAAAGGTAATCCAGGCTGAGGGGGTTAAATTTGGGATTTCTCAGCCACTTCTGGTGAAAGAGCTCCACCCATGCATGTGCCTGCCTGTCCCCTGTCCTCTTCTTGGGGCCGGTGCTGCCGCGCGTGGTGGTGCACGCCTGTAATCCCAGTACTTGGGAGGCTGAGACAGGAGGAACATGGGTTCGAGGCCAGCCTGGACAACTGCGCGAGACACTCAGTAACTTAGTAAGACCCTGTTTCAAAATAAAAAAAATAGGGCTGGAGGTGTAGCTTAGAGGTAGAATGTCCCCGGGTTCCATTGCCAGCACCACACACACAAAACAAGGAAAACCATGACTATATACAGAATCCCACAGCCCAGCCCGCCAGCGCCTGTGCACCGGGAGCGTCCGGCTGGCGTGCTGGCGGGAAGGAGCTGTCCTGGCGCCCAGTAGCGCAGGGCCTTACATCAGACAGAGGACAGCCTGTCTGTGCTTACATTTTTATAGTTTGTTCATCATGGATTCAGATACTTCATTCTTTTTTTTTTTTCAGCACTGGGGATTGAACCCAGGGGCATTGTACCTTCGAGCTACACCCCCAGCCCTATTTTTTATTCTTTGATTTTTGAAACAGGGTCTAAGTTGCGGAGGGCCTCACTAAGTAGCTGAGGCTGGCCGTGAACCTGTGATCCTCCGGTCTCAGCCTCCCAAGTACTGGGATTACAAGCGTGCGCCACCATGCCCGGCTTCATTCTGACTTTTTTAAAAACATTGCAACGAATATTCTTTCTGTCCGTCACTGAGCTTTTGACGTCCCCTTAGATTTCGCACTCGGCCCCCAGCCACGTCCTGCCTCCAGCCCTCTCCCCATGCCCTCTTGACCCGCTCTGACTCCTGCTCTCTCTGGGCTGCTGGGGCACCGGTTTCTCTGCTTTGCGATTCCCCAGCCCTGTCTTGCGGGAGATTTTTGGCCACGTCTCTCCACTTCACCTAAGAAACTTCTCGGGGAAGGGCAGGTTCGAGCAGCACAGCGTGGAAACAGACCGGCCTCCTTCATGTCACTGCTTTCGCCTGTCTTGAGCATGTGGCTCAGCCCATTCCCCGTGGCATCCCATCTCCCTCGGCACCCAGCGGGCACCAAATCCTGAACTTGACTAACGTTGCCTGGCTTGAATTTTTGGCCACTGGCTGGAGGCTCCTGAAGCGGTCCTGGAGACCACGGGGACAGAGTCTTCCTCCCGTCAGTGGTGGCTGCAGAGAGAACTCCCCGAGGGCTCCTGAGCCCCAGGCACCCAGGCTGGGTGAGGCAGGTTCTGCAGGGAGGTGCATAGAGCTCTGACCAGAACCACGTGGAATTCAGCACCATTTTCCAGGGAGAGGGAATCGATCGCTTTATTGCGGAGACTTCATTTGAAGGAAGTGAAACTAAAGCTCCGTGAGAAATATGATTATTATAAAATGCTTCAGTCTCTCCGCCTGGGGGGCCCAAGCTCCGCTCTTTTCGCCTGTGTCTGGGATAGTGGGAGCCACAGTCTCGCCCGCTAATTGGAATGGATTTCAAAAGAGCAATAAAAGCAATCAGCTCAGTGTGGGAACTTGTCGCTTGGAGCTGTCTCTGTGCAGACTTGATGAATGTGGGGATTCTGTAGAGCTCGTGTCTCCTGACCTCTGGCCGACCCCCAGGCCCTCGTCCCCCTCCAGTGGAGGTTAATGACAACGACAATGATGAGAATAATGAGAAAAGCAGCTGAACATTGAGTGAGCGCTTACTATGCACCAGGTGCAAGCTCAGCATTTTGCAGGTATGGCTTCGTTGAATCCTCCATTAACTCTATGAGGATGTGTATCAGTCAGCGCTTACCACAAAATTGCTGTGTAACAAGCAACCCTCAAACACAGTTACTTAAATGGTAAACATTTATCCTTATAGATCTGAGGCTTGCCTGGGAGGTAGCTGATTTTGTCTGGGCTCAGCTGTGACAACTGGGCTCTGTGCCATGTGTTACTTCCTTCTCCTGGGACCAATACAAGCCCCAGGGTATTCTTCCCATGTAGATGGCAGAAGCTCAGGAGAACAAATGGAAACACCCAAGGTCTCTTGAGGCGTAGGCCTCAAACCTGTTGTCCTCCCTTCCTCCTCATCACATTGCCAAAGCCAGTTCCATGGGAAGCCAAAGGTGGAGAACAATTTCCTGCTGCTTTTGTGGGAGGTGATGAAAATCACACAGTGAAGAGCATGGTGAAGAACTGGGGCCATGTCAGTGCAACCTGCTGGAGGCAGGTTACTATCATTATTCCCATTTTACAGATGAGGAAAGTTTTATGGTAAGATATAGAATGTCCCCTGAAGAGCTCATGTATTAATGTTCAGAAATGATGCAATCAAGTCATGAGGGTTGTAATCTCATCAGTGGATAAATCCATTGTAATGGATTTACTGGGTGGTAATCTAGGCCAGTGGGATGTGACTGGAAAAGGTGGGTCCCTCGGGGTGTGGCCTAAGGAATTGTGCATGGGTCTTTGAGTCCCTTTGCTGGCTATCTTGCTTCTGGCCTCCATGATGTGAGAACAGAATCCTTATGCTCTTCCTCTCTCTGCTTCCTGCCACCATGCCCTTAGCTCCACAGACCTCGCCCGACATGGACTGAACTCTGGAATCTCCAAAAACTGTGAACAAATACATCTTCCTTCCTCTATGTTGTGTGGTCAGTTGTTTTGGACTAGAGCAGTGAGAATGTGGACTGAGACAGAAGGCGAGGGCCAGAGGGGAGGAGCTGCACACCAGGCTTCCGTGGCCACGTGGAGCTGGGATTCAGACCTGAGCCCTGCGATTTGAGTCTGGGGTCTTAGTGTGCCCTTTCTCATGACCGGCTTCAGCGCCCACCCTGGCTGGGGCAGCTCAGCAGGAGCTGTTCTGACCACAGATGTGTGGCAAGGTCCCTCCAGCGGAGGCCCCCGGCGTCCCCAGTATCCCCACCACCGCTCCATCTCATCAGACCAGGAATGGGCTCTGGGGAAGGGGTGCATGCCCTCTTGTCTAATCCTCACTCTGCCCTACGGGGGCCACCTGGCTTCCCTGACTGGAGAGGGGAAGGGTGGAGCTGGAGGCAAACCACGCCCTGACTCAGTGTTTTGCCAGCACCGGGACCCCAAACTCAGCACCCCAGGGCTCTCAGAAGCCCGCCCTCTGCCTCCCTGGCCTGCTCCTGGCCTGGCTGGGGTGGATCCACCATGCCTGGCCTCCTCCCTCCAGCCTCCTCTGGGGGACTCCAGGGCCCTGCACCCTGAGCCCCCCGAGGCTCCCCAGGACCCAGCCTGTACAAGCCGTGGAAGGAACACATGGCGTGCGGTCCTTAGGGACCCGAGGACTCCCGCACCTGACTCCTCTTAAAGTTTTTATTATTTCTCTATTACCCAAGTAATGCATGCTCATCGCAGGAAAATTAGAAACTACAGAAAAGCATAAAGAGAAGAAAAGATCGAGCGTAACCACTTTAGAGGCGTCTCCACGCATTTGGGGGATAAGTGTGAAACAGTTTTATTCTTCCTAATAACTGCCACCACTCCACCATCTCCGAGCTGCTGGCTCTCTCCCCCTTCTTGCTGGGTGGCGAGTCCACGAGTGACAACACGGCCTGGGTCCCCAGCTTTCCACTGTGCCATGAGAGGGGCTCAGCCTGCGACCTAGGACTTGGTCCTGCTTTAAATAAACTCCAGCTGAGCGTGGTGGTGCACGCCTGTGATCCCAGAACTTGGGAGGCTGAGATAGGAGGGTTGCAGGTTCAAGGCCAACCTCAGCTATATAGCGAGACCCTCAGCAACCTAGCGAGACCCTATTTCAAAACAAAAAATAAAAAAGGGCTGGGAGTATAGCTTGGAGGTAGAATGCCCCTGGGTTCAATCCCTAGTACCATAAATAAACTAACTAACTAACTAACTAACTAACTTCATAACCCCATGTCTGTTCAAAGCTTGCCCCCCTCCTTTCCCCACCTTCCTGCCCTGCTCTTTCCTGGAGTCCTCCCCACTCTGTGCCCTTCTGAGCAGTGCCTGGCTGGGTGTTGGGCTGGGCAGACGGGGCTCATGGCACTCCTTGGGGGCAGGTTCTGGCCGCGGGTGTAACTTGTCCCAGCCTCATCAGGGCTCCCCGGGTTCAGGCACAGCTGGTGGCTGGCCCCCGGCTTTGGCCTCCTGCAGAGTTCTTTGCCCGCTGGCCCCAGTAGCCCCTGTAAGTTGGTGGCCCTAAAAATCCTCTCTCGGTGGCTCTCAACCATCAGGCCTGGGGCCCCGCTGCAGCGGGTGCAGAGCCGTGGGGCTGGGCACTCAGGACGGCCCTGCGCCCAGCGAGGCCTTGCCTGGGTTCATGGTGTAGGGGGGCCCAGTTCAGTGGCCAAGCACTGGCCAGGAAAGGGGTTGGAGGGATTCCCTGTGGGTGTGGGGAGGAGAAGCTGATCCCACCGCCAATGGGAGGGGAGAGAAAGGCTGTCAGCCCTCGAAATTTCTCTGTCTGTCTGTCTGTCTGTCTCTCTGTCTGTCTCTCTCTCTCTTTGGTGTTGGTGATTGAACTCAGGGGCATTCTACCTCTGAGCTACACCCCCAGCCCTTTTTATTTTGAAACAGGGTCTTGGTAAATTACTGAGGCTGGCCTCAAATCTGTGATTCTCCTGTTTCAGCCTCCCAAGTACTGGGATTACAGGCATGCACCCAGCCCTGTTTCAGTCATTTTCAGTCTAAGAACTTGGTCAAGGCCTGGATTGTAGGGCTCAGTCCCCTCTTGAGACCCTTGAAATCCTCAAAGAACCGAGGGCTTCTGGTGGCAGTCTGGGAGTCACCACAGGGGGTGGGCTGGGGGCATGACCTGTGCCCGTGGGTCTCAGCCTCAGGCCCTACTGGCCACCATTTTGAGAGCAGCCCCAGCCAAGAGGGCCCTTGGGGACTTCCAGGACCCACGAACTGATGGCAGCCCGGTCTCCCCACTGGGGCCCCAGTGTCCAGCTCTGCACCCCAGGGGCCCCAGCGTGCCCGCAGGTCACAGCACTGCTCAGAGGCGGTCCAATGTACCTGGAAAGGTGTGGCAGGTGCAAAGGAAACTAACCAAGATGGTGAAGCCCCGCTACGGAAGTCAGCTTCACTTCTAGGCTGAGAGATGGGGCAGAGGGTCACCAGGCCCTAGAGAGGGCAGAATCTTCGCAGGAGCCAAGGGAATGGCCCCAGTGGTCTTGTACCTTTCGGCAGAGGAGGGCAGGCATTGCCAGCCTGAAGCCTGGCAGGGAGAGAGCAGAGGGTCACCACCGCAGCCCTGTCCCCTACGCCCGCCACATCTCCTGCCAGTGCCTCCCTGTGGCTGAGCTGGTAGCCAGCCAGAGGGTGACAGGTCCTGGGTGACTCATCCCAAAGGCCTACAGATGGGGCAGAGGGGAGAGCGGCTCTCCTGGTCACGGAGGCCAGGCGGCTCGAAGGCTGAAAGCCGCCACCACCGAGACAGCATTTAGACAGCACCACCTCTTCAGACAGCATTTCCCCGCTGGCCCCGGGCTCTGAGATCTCCCCCGATTCCATCACCCTTCTTCCTGCTCTAATAGAGCGTCCCGAGAGAGTGTGGCTGCAGCGTTGCTGCGGGAGAGAGAGCTGCCAGCCCTTGGTCTACACAGACTGTCTGCCTTCCCCTGCTCGAGCAGCCTGACTACTGCACCAGTCCAAGCACAGCCGGTAGCGCCTTTAGGCGCGTACCAACAAATGTCTGACAAAGAAAACGTCATCGGCACACCCAGGGCTGTGTGTGGTGCAGAGCGGCGGCTCCGTGAGTGGTAGGTTCCATCGCTATCATTTTTCCATGCAGAGCAAGACTCCCAGTCCATCGTCCCAAGCATCACGGAGCAGGGAAATTCTGTCCTGAGAAGTGGACACCCTGCTGGGCCAGACAGCCTGAGCCTGTGCCCGCCAGTCCAGAGAGGTCCACGGTTTCCTGCCCGGCGTGGGCAGTGCGGGTCATCAGGGCGCACTCCCAGGGCCAGCTCTGCAGAGCACTTGAGGGCTGACGGCTGGGCCGGGGCACATCAACCACGTGCAGAGCGCGGGGGATCCTGTCTCCTCATTCGAGCCCTTTGAAGGAGGTACTGTCACTGTCCCCATTTTACAGATGAGGAAACTGAGGCTCTGGGGCCACTGCAGGGTTCACTGGCACCCCCAGCCCTTTCCTAGAGATGGCTACCCACCTTTCTTTTCTTCACCACCTTGCCTCATGGGAACAAATTCGTCTTGCATCAAAGAGTAAATGAATAAAATTGAGAGCCAAGATTACATTTCCAACCCTGGAATGGTTCGTTTCAGGATGGAGTCCCCGCAGTCGACTGAGTCGGGGACGTGCCCAGCGCGGCTCCTGCCCCCGGCCGGGCAGCGGCTTCGAGCCCACACGAGGAAGGTGCTGGCCTGCTGGGCAGCTCTTTCCTCTTTTTCTTTTTTTTTCTTCCTCTCCTCCTGGTCCCCATCCCGAAGGTAAAAAGTTCACGCGGGCGGCCATTCGTCGCGGGCTGTCAGGCGGTCATGTAATCTCTCTGTGGTTTTATTACTTAAAAACGGCGCGGCATGCGGGCTGGGGAATTTCCAAGGTGTTTGAGGCTGCCACGGGCCCCATTTATATTGTGCCCGAGTTTCCTTCTCGGTCTCCTTGAGACAAGTGACCAGCAGGCCCCGCCGCGAAGGCCGTATCAGTCATTTGCCAGCGGGAGCCGGGCCGTGAATTATCAGGGGATGGCGCGGCGGGGCGCGTGGGCCGGGGGCGCGGGTGACAGTAAACATGTCCCCGGAATGTGTCCCCCATCACTCACCGGCAGATAGCAGATCTAGGCACACACGCGGCCCCGTCTCTAAATCTCTGCCTGACCTGTGCGGGAGCTGGAGGTGACTTTGAAGGGAGTCTGTGCAGGGGACTTGGAGGGAAGTTGATGGCAGGTCCCGAGTGCCCACCTGGCAGGGACGGTCCCGGCTCGCAGCGGCCACTGGAAAGTGCTGACCATCTGGTTAATTAGTTTATTCATCTGCGGACACTTCTGCTCAACAAAAATTTATTATCAAGCATCAGATCTATGAAGGGGATGTGCATTTTGAATTTCTTGTAAGATGCAAAACGAAGGTCTTTATTTTAGGGGGCAAAGGCATCCCAAAGGCAGGCGACTGTTGTTCCCGCTGTGTGGTCACACGTCACCTTGTCCCAGCTCAAGACCCCTCTTGTTCTGTCTGGGGCTGGAAGGTTCACTGAGGTTTGGGGAAGGAGACTGCTCAGAAGAAGGGGCGGCTGTCCTGGCCCGGGGTCCTCTTTCACAGGACGACTGCTGGTGGCCGGCTCTATGCTGGGCACCCAGTTATCGAGGTCCATCAGACCCTCATAGGACACCCACGATGCGGGGCCCATACCACCCCATTTCACAGATGAGCAGAGGGTTGGCGAGGTTGAGAAATCGTCCAAGGTCACGCGGTGTGTTGATGCTAGAACCTGGCCTTGAATCCAGGTCTGTCGGTGCCCCGAGCCTCGCAAGGGGAGGGCTCTGGCTGCTGCCTGCAGTCTGGGGGGGCTGGGGACCCCGAGTCCAGATAGGTTCATGCTAATGAGTGCCCCTTCCACCTGCCACTGAGGTCTGGGCATGGGTGTCTCCACCTGTCCAGCCCATGGTAAGGACAGGACGCTCTGGCACATGACAGAGATGGGACCAAGAGGGGTCCTGAAGGGCCGGGGTGCGGCTCAGTACTGGAGCACTTGCCTGGCGTGCAAAGGCCCTGGGTTCCATCCCCAGCACCGCAAAAGAGGGGGTCCTTGAAAACTAGGAAGGGGGCAGGGAAGGGAGAAAGGGGATGCAGGGCGTAGGGCAGGAGGCAAGATGAAGCAGACAGGCAGAGAGAGCGAGCAGAGGGTGGAGGGGATTGAGTTGTCATGGGGAGACTGAGCGTGTGACACACTGGTGGAGATCCACGGACGCCGTGTCTGCCTTGTGGCCTGCCTGTCTCCGCCTTTCCCTCTCCTGTCTGCCTCTGCTCCTGTCTCTGCCTCGGGCCTCCCACTGCCTCGGGCCTCCCACGTTCCCGACCTTCTGTGGCTCCTGGCCTTGCAGTTGTGTGGCCTTGGACAAATGCATCCCCTGTGCCTTGGTGTCCCTGCCTGTGTAGTGGGGGTGACACTGCACAGGTTGCAGAGAGGACTCTGGGGGGGTGGGTATGACCAACCCATCCTGCTTGGCCCAGAACTTTCCTGATTTTAGCACTCAAAGTCCCCCAACCAGGGACATAGATGCCTCAGCCGGATACACTGGGAGGGTTGGCGGCTCTGGAGCTGGTGGCTCCCGCGGTCCCAGCCCCTGTGCGGTGCAGGCTCTGTGACCCTGACCTCTCGGGCCTGTCTCCTGTTTCTCCGTGGCCTTCTTGGTCCTTCTTCTCTCTGTTCCGTTGGATCTGCCTGGTTTGCTGTCTCGCTCCTTTCTCAGCCCACCCCCATCTCCTTCCTGGTCTCTGTTTCCGGCTGCTTGTCCCCAATTCCCTTGAAGATTCTTCCCTCCTCTCCCCCTCTCTCTCTTTGCCCCATGTCAGCCCCCTCCCTGTCCTAGATTCCTTATTTCTCCATCCTTTGCCCCTCAGTCCCTAGTCCCTGTCCTGCCGGAGCCTCTTCCATTACTGGAATAGGGAGCTGGATGGAGGGATGGGGGGTCCCTTGGAGATGCCCAGGCTCCTTTAAGACCCTGAGACTTGCCTGGAATCCTGAGGTCGGGTTCAGGGTCAGCAAAAGGGTCGGGACCAGGAGGGTCGACCGTCTCCTCCCTGTGCCCGGGCAGCTCACCTGGCCGGGGATTGGCCAGCACCGAGCGGTCCCCTGTAGCGGCCCCGTCTGTGCTCAGACAAGGACCGACTCTTTCGAAGATAATTTATTGGCTGATACCTCATTGCACATGGTAATAGCTTGTGCTTAAATAATAATAAGCCCGATTGCCGTGCAGTCGTTAAACTTTTTTCCCCGTTCAGTTTAACTGACCATTTTGTGCGTGGCTTGGATGAAGGGTGGAGGGAGAGCTGGGTTATTATCCCAGGCCTGAAATGGGAGTTAATTTCTAATGAAGGTATAATTTTATTCCAATGATTTTACATTTAATTAACCAAAGCTACAAGTAATTTGAAATTATACGGTGATGGGACCTCACTTTGGGGATCACTGAGGAGAGAGGGATGGGGGCGCCCCTGGAGGAGGGTAGGGGGAGGGGCGAAGGGAAGGGGACACTGGCTGGGCAGTGACGGGGCTGCGGGCCCCATGATGGGCAGCCAATCCCCACTGCAGCCCTTCCAGGCAGGAAGTACCGCGCTCTCCATTTTACAGACGGGGAAGGAAGGAGCCACGCTGCCTCTTGCTGCCCTTTCTTCCCCTCCTGTTTTGGAAAGAGCACCCTCCAGTCCGCCCCCTGCTCACCTTCGCTCCATCCTCCAGGGCTGCCGTGTTGCTCCCTGGTCCTGTCCCCTGGCACCGCTGGCTTGGGCCCAAACTCCATTATCTGGGATTTCGGAACTTGGGCACAAGCCAGGCAGAGATCTCTTGGTAGCCACAGGACAAGATTTGCTCTTCTCGTTGGCGTAATTTAACTTACATGCAGTTCGGTACGGGGCGCCAGTCAGAAGGGGACATCTGAGTGAGTTACATGCTCGCCCCCATGTAACTGTCACCCAGCGCAGCCGGCTCCCTCGTTCCTCTTCTCAGTCAACCCTCCCCAGATAACGATCTGCCATGGATCCCATAGATTATCATGTCAGCTCTTTCTGAACTTTGTGTAAGAAGCAAATAGCATGAATCCTTCTTTGTCTGACTTCGTCCATGCGACATTACACTTGCAAGTTCTTCAAGTCGTAATGCGCCTCAACCGTTGGCTCCTTTTCATTGCTGTGTAAGACTCCGTTGTATGAATTTGCCATGATTTACATATTCATTCTCTCATTGACAGGCATTTATGCGGTCCCCAGCGTGGGGCGACTGTGAACATGGCTCTTCTGAGGATTCGTGGGCCTGTCCTTGGTGGGTGTAAGTACTGTCTCTGGAGTGCATACCAGGAGTGGAATTTCTTGGTTCTTCCTCTCCTCTCCTCCCCCTCCTCCTCTTCCATCTTCTCCTCTTCCTGTTCACTCTTTCTCTCCTCTCTCTCTCTCTCTCTGCCGTTGAGGAGAGAGCTGGTTTCTCCACATTCTAACACTTGGTATTGCCAGACCTTTTAATTTTAGTCATCCAGGTGGGAGTGTAGCACGTGACCTTCAGGTTTTAGTTGGACTTTCCCCATGACTAACGATGTTGACAATGTTAGCCGCCTTTCTAGGCTCACCCATCATTTGGACATCCTTTTCTGTGAGGTATCTTGCTAATGTTTCAATGTTTGTCTCACCTCAAATTCCTATGTTGGAACCCCCCCCCCCCGAGTGTGGAGGAATTATGGGTGGGGTCTCTGGGAGGGGGTGGTTAGGTCATGAGGACTCTGCCTCATAAACGGGATCGGTGTCCTTGTAAAAGGGACCAAGGGAGCTGTTCACTCCTCTACTGTGTGAGGACCAAGAAGGAAGGTGCCATCTATGACGCATAGAACGAGCCCTCACCAGCCCCCGAATCTGCTGGCGCCTCCATCTTGGACTTCCCAGTCTCTAGAACTGGGTGCAACACGTTTCTGTTGTTTAGAAATCGCCCAGCCTCAGGTATTTTGTTACAGCAGCCCAAAGGGACTAAAATGCTTGGCGTGCGTCTTTTGACCACCTTTTAAAAATAGGGTTCTCCGTTGGTTCCTTCTTGAGTTCTAGGAGTTAAAAAAGAGAAAAGAGACTAAGGCTGGCTTTCTGACTTGCTTAAGGTGACTTTTGATGACTAGGAGCTCTTACCTTTAATGACGTCCAGAGGTAAGGTGCAGGGAGCTGCGATAACAGGCAACGTCCACCACGGGTGCGTGGGGAAGAACGGTCGTCATGCAGCCCCTGACCTGACATCCTTCAGCCCGGGGCCCTCTCACTAGCGCTCTTGCACATGGTGGTGCCCAGGGGCTTTATTTTATTTATTTGTATTGTTTTGGATAAGGGCTTTCTTGATCTATAATACACATACTACACGTTTCACCCATGAAAAATTCAATGGTTTTAGGTAAGTTCAGAGTTGTGAATCCGTCACTACAACCAATTTTAGAACTTTTTCATAACTCCCAAAACAAACTCTGCCCGCTAGCAGTCATTCCCAATTTCCTTCCAGCACCCTCAGCCTCTGTCAGCCACACACCTGCTTTCTGTCCCTGTGAGTGGACTATTCTGAGCATGTCACATAAACGGGATTGTAGGAGAGGCGGCTTCGTGCATCTGGGTTCTTTCATTTAGTGAAATGTTTTCAAGATTCATTCACGTTGTAGCATGTGTCAGTATTTCATTTGTTTTTATTGTCAAATACCATTCCATTATTTGGATGCACCACCTTTTAAAAAATCACTTATCAGTTGTTGGGTATTTGGGTTCCCCCAACTTTTTAGCTATTATGAATAACGCTGCTGTGAACATTCATGTGTAAGTTTTTGTGTAGACATGTTTTCATTTTTCTTTTTTTTTTTTTTTGCGGTACCGTGGATT
>PVJS01044892.1:0-16469 GCA_004027185.1 Glis glis
AAAAAAAAAAAAAAAAAAAAAAAAAAAAGAAAAGGAAGCAGCAGAGGGATCTTTCACAATTCAATATCAAGTGAACTTTTATTCTGGTAAAATCATCACTATCTAGGACAGCTGGTTAATAAAACTATTCTCTACCAAACCTTCAAGAGTTCAGAAAAGTGCTGGGTGTGGTGATGCCTGCCTCTAATCCCAGTACTTGGGAGGCTGAGACAGGAAGGATCATAGGTTCAAGGATGGCCTCAGCAATTTATCAAGTCCCTCAGCAACTTAGACTCTGTTTCAAAATAAAAATAAAACAGGGCTGGGGGTCTAGGTCAGAGGTAAAATGCCTCTGGGTTCAATCCCTAGTACCATTAAAAAAAGAATTATATCAAATGTTTTGCGGCTTTTGTCTACAATATTCCCTAGTATCACAGGATAATGAGTACTGATCATACTTTCTTAGGTCTAAGAATAATCTTACACACCACTGGATAAGGAAAAGGGAAAAAAAGTGAAGTCTTACAGAAGATATTCTAAATATATGTGACCATTAACACAGACACATTCCCGAAGTACTTAGGTCCTCCACAGAGTACCAAGAAAGACCAACACACACAAGGAGGTAAGCAACAAGGAATGAGAAAGAAATCTTTAGAATGCCACACCAGAGAGTTACTCCAATCTCTAGAACTCAACTTTACATTGAAGGGGAAACAAACTGAGGAAATCACAGCCTTGTTCTGGAGAAACTCTAAAGTTAGCCAAATACACACAGTCACGAATGGAAAATTTTTGTGTAAAGACTCTGCCCCCGAAATCCTTCTAGGGTAAGAATCTCTCCAGTAAATGTTCTAACCAAAGGTTCCCAAACTTATTTGGCTTACAGTCCCCTTTTCAGAAAGAAAAAAAAATTTACCCAGCACTCCCTTGGAAGCAAATAAAAAGAGAGATGCAGTGGCAAGTTTGTGTTTTTTATATATCTATATTTCCTTCCAGTACTGCCCCCAACTTTGAGAACCTAAATCAATCAAGGATTTTAGCTGACCTCAGGAAAACAAATTTCCATTTCTAATAAAACCACTGTAATAATTCATTTGGGCTTATAAGAACCCAAATTTGGACACAGCACATATCATTTTGATGGCTAATTTTCATATCTTACAACAAAGGTAATTCTGCCAAACAAAAGATTTACCTTTCCTGAAACAGATTCTCCATCATAGAAGAGATAGTGTTTTTCCACTTTGCCATCTTCAGTTTTCATTTCTGCCATTTTCCTGGTTTCCCCATCATTAAGGACAACATCAATCTCACAAATTGGTCCAAAAAAGCCTCCAAGAAAACTCTGAAATAAAATGAAAATGCTCATAGTTATTATGTTTAACCACACATTTTGTAATTCAAATTTAATTACTTTTGACCTACAGTTAAATAGACTACAAATATGTGAGTTCACAAGGAAATGATAAAAATTTATATCAAGCCAGGCATAGTGGTGCACACCTTTAATCCCAGTACTTGGAAGGTTGAGACAGGAGGATCACAGGTTCAAGGCCAGCCTTAGCAACTTAGCAAGACCCTCAACAACCTGGAGAGACCCTGTTTCAAACACACACAAAAATTAAAAGGATTGGGGATGTAGCTAGGAGGTAGAATGCCCCTGAGTTCAATCCCCAGTAACACACACACGCGCGCACACACGGAATGTATATCAAATTCTACACTGAAACTGAGCAAACTGAATACAGCAATGTGTATGTTGTTAACAGTAACTACTGTACACTTAAAACTCTGTTAATAGATTTTATGTTAGAGGTTTTCAACCACAAAATAAAAAAATTAAAAACCCTAAACAAATTTAAACATGCTCTAATTTCAACCATTTCCAAAGGTAACTACTATAAATAAGCAAATATTAACATGTATTAGAAATATAAGAAGTTAATTCTTAACATCTGAATTTAGAAAGTTATCTTTCATTATACCTCTATGAGGTACTTTTATTAGAGCAGAGGTTGTATATTCCAAATTACTGAGCTGGGCATGGTGGTGCATGCTTGTAATCCCAGTACTTGGGAAGCTGAGACAGGAGGATCGCAGGTTCACTTAGTGAGGCCCTCTGCAACTACTAAAGAATAAAAACTAGGGCTGGGGCCATGTAGCTCGGAGGTAGAATGCCCCTGGGTTCAACCTCCAGTACCACCAAAAAAAAAAAAAATTACTACTACAAACTGAAATGAATTATTACAATGTACTACCTACTATAAAATCTACTGCTAGGCCAGGCGTGGTGGCGCACGCTCGTAATCCCAGTACTAGGGAGGCTGAGACCAGAGGATCCGGGTTCACGGCCAGCCTCAGCTACTTAGTGAGGCCCTCCGCAACTTTGTGAGAGCCGGTTTCAAAATAGAGTATAAAAAATAAGGCCGGGGGGTGTAGCTCGGAGGTAAAACGCCCCTGGGTTCAATCCCCGGTACCGCAAAAAAAAAAAAAAATCTACTGCTATGTTAGGTCTGAAAGGATGTGTTACATTGTGTAAGCCCCTTTGAGTAAAACTGGCTCTAATGGAGGAGACTAATGAAATTACTATGAATTTTTCTTTTGTGTGTGTGTGTGTGTGTGTGGTACCGGGGATGGAAACCCAGGGGTATTCTACTTCCGAGCTATCCCCCAAGCCCGATTTTTTATTCTTTATTTTGAAACAGGGTCTCACTAAGTTGCAGAGGGCCTCACTAAGTAGCTGAGGCTGGCCGCGAACCCGGATCCTCCGGTCTCAGCCTCCCAAGTACTGGGATTACAAGCGTGCACCACCACGCCCGGCTTACTATGAATTTTTCGAAAGAAAATGTACAAGCCTTATTCTGTAAATCCTTATTACAGAAATAAAAAGGACAAATACTAATTGCTTATCAATGAAAAACACATTTGTTGGTAATAACTAATATGAACAGAATCCTTTAGCAATTGATATTGGATATATAGTTATAGATTATTTTTGTCACTATAAAAGCTAGTCTTCAGCAGGGTGTGCCGCCCGTAATCCCAATACTAGAGAGGCTGAGGCAGGAGGATCACAGGTTCAAGGACAGCTTCAGCAAGTAGCGAGACTCTCATCAACCTAGCAAGACCTTGTTTCAAAATAAAAATTAAAATAGGGCTGGGGTGTAGCTCGGAAGTAGAATGCCCATGAGTTCAATCCCCAGTAAAACACACACACACACACACACACACACACACACACACACACACATGCTAGTCTTCTAGTCTTTTTTAAAATTTACACAGATAACAGTTTTCTATCATGTCATCCTACATCCCTTCTTAATCTGCCTTACACAACAAACAAAGGGACTTTATTTTTATTATTTATTTATTTGTTTATTTATTTTTGGTACTAGAGACTGAACCCAGGGGCATTCTACCTCTGCGCTATATACACCCAGTCCTATTTTTTTATTTTGGCGGTACTGGGGATTGAACCCAGGGACATTCTACCTCTGAGCTACACCCCCAGCCCTATTTTTTATTCTTTATTTTGAAACAGGGTCTCACTAAGTTGCGGATGGCCTCACTAAGTAGCTGAGGCTGGCCACAGGAACCCGGATCCTCCGGTCTCAGCCTCCCAAGTACTAGGATTACAAGCATGTGCCACCACGCCCAGCTTTATATTTTTTACTTTCAAACAGTCTTGCTAAATTGCTGAGGCTGGCCTTGAACTTGCGATCCTCCTGTCTCAGCCTCCAAGTACTGGGATTACAGGTGCGTACCACTGCACCCAACTGCAGGATGACTTTTTTTTTTTTTTTTTTTTTTTGCGGTACCAGGGATGGAACCCAGGGGCATTCTACCTCCAAGCTACACCCCCGACCCTAGTTTTTATCCTTTATTTTGAAACCGGGTCTCACGAAATTGCAGAGGGCCTCACTAAGTAGCTGAGGCTGGCCGCGAACCCGGATCCTCCGGTCTCCGCCTCCCAAGTACTGGGATTACAAGCGTGCGCCACCACGCCCGGCCTTGCAGGATGACATTTTAAAAACATAAATTAATCTGGCGTAGTGGCACATGCCTGTAATCCCAGTATTTAGGAGGCTGAGACAGAAAGATCACAGTTAGGGGCTAGGGCACTATAACTTAGTAAAACTGACCTTTCTTTTTTTTGGTTTTTTTTTTTTTTGGTACTAAGGATTGAACCCAGGGGCATTCTACCTCTGAACTACACCCACAGCCCTTTTTATTTTGAAACAGGTCTTAATAAATTGCTGGGGCTGGTCTCAAACCCATAATCCTCCTATCTCAGCCTCCCAAGTACTGGGATTATAGGCCTGCATCAACACATCTAGCTGGGACCCTGTTTCAAAATAAAAAAATAAAGCTGGGCATGGTGGCATAGACCTATAATCCCAGTACTTGGGAGGCTGAGACATGAAGATCACAGATTGGAGGCCATCCTCAGTAATTAAGCGAGACCCCTGTTTCAAAAAATTTTTTTTCTAATTAGAAAGGGCTGGGGGTGGAGCTCAGAGGTAGAATGCCACCCCCATCCTTTCATCAGTATCTCTGATACCTTGGGTGCAATTGGGGGCATTGAATAAAAAATAAGGGGGTGGTAGAAGCACCAAGGGGGGGATACTGAGTAATTCATTGTTTTTTTTTTTTTGTGGTACTAGGGATTGAACCCAGGGGCATTCTACCTCTGAGCTACACCCCCAGCCCTATTCTTATTTATTTACTTATTTATTTTTGAAACAGGGTCCCACTAGGTTGATGAAAGTCTCACTATTTGCTGAAGCTGTCCTCAAACCTGCAATCCTCCTGTCTCAGCCTCCCAAGTACCCGATTACAAGCGTGCACCATCACACCTGGCTTGAGTAATTCTCTTCTGAAAAGGGGACAGTAAGCCAATAAATTTGGGAACCTATGCTAGTGCACAGAACTATAGTGTGCACAGGCTCAGCTCTGTCCTCAAGTGGCCAGGTAACTGCAAGCAAGCGAAAGAGTCTCCTAAGGCTTTGTAGGTCACGGAGTGATACTATGCTCAAAAGAGATAGTGTTTTCCCAAATTCTGGGCTTGCTTCTTTGTTTGCATTACTCCTATAGTAACAAAAGGAACTGTGATTTCAAGAATAGAAGAATTGCTTTCGTATTCCTGACATATTCCAAAGACAAAAATAGATTAGTATTTTTGACATATTCCAAAGACAAAAGCAGCACATTTTCTTTTTTCTTTTTCTTTTTTTTCTTGGTACTGGGAATTGAACCCAGGGGCATATTACCTCTCAGCTACACCCCCAGAACTTTTTATTTTTTATTTTGAAACAGGGTCTTGCTAAACTGCTGAGGGTCTTGCTAAGTTGCTGAGGCTGACCTCAAACCTTCAATCCTCCTGTCTCAGCCTCCCAAGTACTGGAATTACAAGCTTACAGCACCACTCCTGGCTGCAAAATTTCTTTTTAACATGATGTTTTGCCGGGCATGGTGGCGCACGCTTGTAATCCCAGTACTTGGGAGGCGGAGACCCGAGGATCCAGGTTCGTGGCCAGCCTCAGACACTTAGTGAGGCCCTCCGCAACTTCCTGAGAACCGGGTTCAAAATAAAGTATAAAAAATAGGGCCGGGAGTGTAGCTTGGAGGTAAAACACCCCTGGGTTCAATCCTCGGTACTGCAAAAAAAAAAAAAAAATGATGTTTTAATCTTTCCTGGTAACATTACAAATAATAAACTCAAATTCTAACCAGAAAACTAATTTTAATCAGAAAACTAGACTGAACTGATTTAGAGAGAGTGAAAAGCATTAATGATAGGTTACATGCACTATCTATACCTCCTTAGCTTTCATACTCCAAACTTGCTCAAAATGGTAAATTCCGAAATAATACATTTTCTTCTAAGGACTACAGATATGACATGTATAGCAGCTCAAAATCAATCAGCTAGCCGGGCATCTTGTAATCCCAGTACTTGGGAGGCTGAGATCGGAGGATCCAGGTTGGCGGCCAGCCTTAGCTACTTAGTGAGGCCCTCCACAACTTAGTGAGACCCTGTTTCAAAATAAAGAATAAAAAATAGGGCCGTGCGTGGTGGCGCACGCTTGTAATCCCAGTACTTTGGGAGGGAGAGACTGGAGGATCCGGGTTCGCGGCCAGCCTCAGCTCTCTCTCTCTCGCTCTCGCTCTCTCTCTCTCTCTCTCTCTCGCTCTCTCTACTTAGTGAGGCCCTCCGCAACTTCGTGAGACCTGGTTTCAAAATAAAGTATAAAAAAAAAAATAGGGCTGGGGGCGTAGCGCAGAGGTAGAACGTCCCTGCGTTCAATCCCTGGTACAGCAAAAAAAAAAAAAGAAAAAAAAATAGGGCTGGGGGTGTAGCTCAGAGGTAGAATGCCCCTGAGTTCAATCCCTAGGACCACAAAAAAAAATCAATCAGCTGATATTTACTAATATCAACTATGTGCAAATCACTGAGTCAGCACAGGAGGGGGGCTGCTGTGAAGGATCACTTATGAAAGGATGAAAGACAACATCTCCAAGTAGCTGTCTAATTTAGATGGGGAAGCAAAGTCAGGTATGAGAAAAGATGATGCCAACTGGCAGTGAAAGTAATAAGAGAATGAGCTCTTCTTCCTATGACACCCACAATAAGAATTCATTTGAGTTACAAAACAAAAGCAGGAAAATGAATTTTCTCATTCAAGCTGACATTTCCCTGAGCTACTTCAAGGAAAAATGAGATTTGAAAACTATAAAAATTGTTTAACAGCCGAGTGTGGTGGCACATGGTTGTAATCCTAGTACTTGGGAGGCTGAGACAGGAGGATCGCAGGTTAGAGACCAGCCTCAGCTACTTAGTGAGGTCCTCTGCAACTTAGTGAAACCCTGTTTAAAAAATAAAGAATATCCGGGCATGGTGCCACATGCTTGTAATCCCAGTACTTGGGAGGCTGAGACAGGAGGGTCGCAGGTTCATGGCCAGCCTCAGCTACTTAGTGAGGCCTTCCGCAACCTAGTGAGACCCTGTTTCAAAATAAAGAATTAAAAATAGGGCTGGGGATGTAGCTCGGATGTAGAATGCCCCTGGGTCCCATCCCTAGTACCACCAAAAAAGAAAGAAAAAAATTGTTTAACAGATAAAAGGAAATATTATAGTAAATTTTTTCCACATATACATATACATATATATAAACACAAATACTTATATATATACTTAACACATAGAAATGCACTTGAAATTTTTTTTTTTTTTTTTGCGGTACCGGGGACTGAATGCAGGGGCGTTCTACCTCCGCGCTACGCCCCCGGCCCTATTTTTTAATGCTTTATTTTTGAAACCGGGTCTCACGAAGTTGCGGAGGGCCTCACTAGGTAGAGAGAGAGAGAGAGAGAGAGAGAGAGAGAGGGAGGGAGGGACAGAGAGAGATAGACCGATCGATCTATCCATCGATCGATCGTGCGCGCGCATGCGCGCTGAGGCTGGCCGTGAACCCGGATCCTCCGGTCTCCGCCTCCCAAAGTACTGGGATTACAAGCGTGCGCCACCACGCCCGGCTCACTTGAAATTTTAAAGCTGACAAATTAAAGATCAAATAACTAAAAATTGAACAAAATTTCAGCAAAATTAGAATTGCCACTAATTAAAATCAGACATATAGTGGGCTTAGTTTTATAAAACTCCACAATTAATAATTATACACAGTAAGTCTTATTCTGACACCATTCTTAAAAGTTTCTATTAAAAACATATGCAACACTGGGCATGGTAGTGCACACCTGTAATCCTAGTATTTGGGAGGCTAAGACAGGAGGATTGCAGGTTCTAGGACAGCCTCAGCAAGTAGTGAGACTTTCATCAACCTAGCAAGACCCTGTTTCAAAATAAAAATAAAATAGGGCTGAGGGTGTAGCTCGGAGGTAGAATGCCCCCGGGGTTCAATTCCTAATCCCCAGTAACACACACACACACATATACACATACACTGTAACTACTACGTGCTATACTCTATTATTTTCTGTGTGCAAGAAATATTTCAGAACTAAAAATGAAAAGTAGATTTACTTTTCAACACAATTTTAAAAAGTTAAAACTGGGAGGGATCAAAAGGTATTAAAAAAAGCCTAGTGTAGCATAGGCAGAAGAGTAATACATTAAGTAACAAACTATAGCACTTTAACAAGTTAACTATACCCTAAGAATTTAGCATTGGGCTAACATATTTTTGTGTTGGGGGTTTACTGGGGATTGAACCCAGGGCATTCTACCTCCAAGCTACAATCCTAGCCCTATTTTGTTTTTATTTTGAAACAGGGTCTCGCTAGGTTGATGAGTCTCACTACATGCTGAGGCTGTCCTTGAACCTGTGATCCTCCTGTCTCAGCCTCCCAAGTAATGGGATTACAAGCATGTGCCACTACGCCCGGCTTTCTTGAGGTCTTTTAAGTGAAAGAATACTACTCAGTTCTTTTGGCAAAGATAACCTGCAGTGAGCAATCAGAGGGAATGGGTATGTAGGCTACGGATATAGCTCAATGATAGAGCCTAGCATGCATGAGGCCCTGGGTTCCATCTTCTACCCTGTAAAAAATATTTTTTTTTCAGGAGCAATACTGAACAACTAACAATTAAGAGTCAAAACTCTCTTAGGTAGCTTTTAAATAACTAGACTGCAATATATATGACTAGTAAAACATTATAGCAATTGTTTTTAGTTTTCTAATCTCAGCCTAATTCTCATATATCACTGACTTTAGGTTAATTTAAGATTTTTCCTATAATTTGTAAACCCCATATTAAGCATTACCATGTAGCGAAATTACATGTAGACATATAAAAAGACAACAAAAATTTTAGTCCTCATTGAAGAAATCTCAGTAAGTCCAGTGGATAAAAAAAAAGTCAAGGTGAGGTGGAAGGGAGACTCTCAATATATATTCACTTTGCCCACACACAATGAAACAGCAAATTTTCACACATACATTTGCGCCTGTTTCAATGTTTCAAAGCTTTACAATTTCATTTGTTTGACAAGTAACTTGAAAATAAAAGCAAACTGCTCTTGAACAAATTCAAAAGGCTTAGTAAAAGTATTCATTACTTTTTAAGTTTTCAAATTATATTCAATTAAAGAAGGCTTTCCTAACTCACTGACTAGGCGAGGTCCCCCAGTAATTCCTTCTCAGTATTTATCAGTAGTTTCCACATCTTTCTCCCAACCTAGATTGCAAGCTACAAGAGAACAGGCAGTTTTGCTTGCGGCCCCTGGACACACCTAAGAATTGTTAGATGAAAGGGAAAAAAGCTCCAGGAATGAACACGTCTGTCTTTTTTGTTTGTTTTAATGAAAGGAACGCTTTCAGACTATAAATTATTCAAAGTTTTAAAAAATAAATATACCTGGCTTGATCTTTAGCCAAAGTCTCAGGTTTTTTTCTTTGTTAACTGAGGCAATTTGGGAAAGCAGGTAGTATCAGAAAAGCACACAGCAGGCACTGAAGGGATGCATGCCAACTGAAATGAATAAATGAATACTGCCATAAAATGAGCCAGACTGGACTCTAGGAGACTGCCGACACGCAAAAAGTTAAACGCCACCTGCCCACGCTTGAGCGTCCCACTAAGCGTGGTTAGAGTACTCTGATTTCCCTCCCTCCGCCTCTTCCTAGGCCATTTCAACATCCCAAAGCGTCAAGTTATGGAAACGGCTCGGGGAAGGAAATGAGAGGCAGCGCTGACATCAGCGGGCACGAAACTAGGGTCTTCCGAGTTACCAAGTCCCCCATTCCGACACCCTTTCCCTTTTTCCCCCCTCTCCTATTCTACAAGTGTCAACATCCAAGCTCAACTGGGGTCCTGAAATCGCAGAATGTCACCATATCCAGGTTTTAAAATGCCGGAGTTGATTAAGGAACAAGCCCCCCAGAGCACGGAGCTGGGACTCCCGGGTCGCCCAGCCCGTCTGCAACCGGGCTGCCCGGGAGGCGCGGCGGGACCGGCTACCTTGGGCCGGGAGACGGCGGCGAGCCCCCGCAGAGGCGGGGTCCGGGTGCGCAGCCAGGGCCCCCACAGCCGGTGGAGGAGCGCGGGCAGAGGCTCCGACATGGCCCGAGAGCGCCGCCGAGCCCGGGGAGAGGCGGCGCCGCCGCCCTGCCGGCCCGGGGTACCCCGCAGGCCTAGCCCGCTCCCCGCGCCGCCGCCCGCCCCTCCTCCTGCGACTCGGCGCCCGCCGTTGGCCGTCCCAGTGCGCGCTCCGGGGCGACGGCGGGAGACGAGAGCGCGGGCCGCCGCGCACTCACCATTGTCAGCGCCACCGCAGCCGCGTCCCCGCCACTCCACTCCTCTTCTCTCAGGAGAACTCCGGCCCGGCTCCCTCCGCCCCGCGCCCGTCACGTGACCCCGGGCGGCCCCGCGCACGTGACCACTCCCTTCCTCCGCTCCCCTCCCCGGCGGCGGCCCCGCGCCCGGCCTCGGCCCCGCCCTGCGGCCCGCCGGGCCCTCCGGGAGAGCCACCTGGAGGCGGGGCCTCCTCGTGACGTGTGGGCGGGGCCTGTTGAGATAGGCTCCCCCGCTCCCCACGCCCGGGGAGTCATGTGACTGGCGGCGCGCGGACGGCTGTGCCCCAGCTCTCCCCGTTCCTCTTCCCAGGAAGTTGGAGCTGCTTCTGGAAGGAAGGGAGGTTTAGTGCGAGAGACGCTCTAAAGAGACCCCGGGAGTCCTCTGCTCGGTGGTCGGGTGGCCGGGTGGCCGGGTGGCCGGGTGGCCGGGTGGCCGAGGCCCTCCGACCTGCGCACGAGATGTGCTCTCCTAATCGGGATTTGGGGCTTTCTTCCACTTTTCCTGAGTCTCAGCTCAGCTCTCCCCCTCCAAGGGCTTCTGACTTCTGAGAACTCACTAGCTTTCTCACCTCTCTGTAAAGAGGATCAATAGGAAAAAAATATCTTCGAGTACTACATCTGTTGCTTTTCTAAAGTCCAGAAAAGCGGAAGGGGTCATACATACCTGTTCCCACCCTGCCCCCCCTTTTTCCCCTTTGGTACTAGGGATTGAACCAGGGGGGTTCTACCTCCGTGTTGCACCCCTAGCCTTTTTGTTTTTTATCAACATAAAAAACAGGCTCTCGCTAAGTTGCTGAGGCTGGTCTCAAACCTGAAATCTTCCTGTCTGAGCCTCACAAGTACTGGGATTACAGGTGTGCACCACTACACCTGGCTCCCTGCCCTGCCCTCCTATGAGAGGGAAAAGCCTTCCTAAAAAGTTTCCTGAGGCCGCTGAACACTCCTCAGGCTTTAACTGTGTCCTAGTCATTGCAGTGTAGGCCGAAAGGACCTCCAGATAAATGAAATACTACTTAGGATCTCAAAAACAGTGTTGAACCACCACAGTGCACTCTATACATAACCAAAGAAGAAAAAAGCGCGCCAGAATTGCCCCAGCAAAACAAAACAAAATAAAATTTGGGAAGCAGGGCCATGAAGCAAGTCTCAAATATAAAAGGACCTAAAATCACAGTATGGTCTCCAACCATGAAAGAATGAAACTAGAACTTAACAACAGCAAAAAGGTAACCAGAAAGTTCTCCAAGGAACAGGAAACCAAGCGACACAATTCTAACCTCTAGGTCAAAGAAGAGATCAGTGGAATTTTTAAAATAGTTTGAACTAAAAGATAATATTAGGTAATACAACATATCAAAATATGTAAGATGTAGTTGAAGTAGTGCTTAGAGGGAAAATCTGTAGCTTTAAAAGCTTATATTTGGGCCGGGCGTGGTGACGTACGCTTGTAATCTCAGTACTTGGGAGGCTGAGACAGGAGGATCACAGGTTCGCGGCCAGCCTCAGCTATTTAGTGAGGCCTCTGCAACTTAGTAAGACCCTGTTTCAATATAAAGAATAAAAAATAGGGCTGGGGGTGTATCTCGGAGGTAGAATGCCCCTGGGTTCAATCCCCAGTTCTGCAAAATAAATAAATACATAAATAAATAAAAGTTTATATTTGGAAAAAGGTTAAAAATTGGTAATCGCTGTCTCTATATCAGGAAGCTTTTAACAAAGCAAATTAGCATGTGAATGAAGAAGGGAGTATATAACTCAATTTTGCTGTGAACCTAAAACTGAGCTAAAAATAAGTCTTTTTTTAGCTGAGTGTGGTGGCCCAGGCTTGTAATTCCAGTACTTGGGCAGCTGAAACAAGAGGATCTCAGGTTCACAGCCAGCCTCAGCAACTTGGTGAGGCCCTGTTTCAAAACAAAAATAGGGCTGGGGGTATAGCTCAGAGGTAGAATGCCCCTGGGTTCCATCCCCAGTAAACACACACACACACACACACACACACACACACACACACACACACAGCCTTCCTTCCTTCCTTCCTTCTTTCCTTCCTTCCTTCCTTCCTTCCTTCCTTCCTTCCTTCGTACTAGAGATTGAACCCAGGGGCATTCTACCTCTGAGCTACACTCCCAGCCCTTTTTATTTTTTGTTTGGAAACAGGGTCTCACTAGGTTGCTCAGAGTCTATGTTGCTGAAGCTGTCCTCAAACCTGCAATTCTCCTGTTTTAGCCTCCCAAGTACTGAAATTACAGGCATGCGCCACCATGCCTAGTTAAAACAGTCGTTTTTTAAAAAGTCCTTGCCTGTAAGGTGTGGTGGCACACACCTATAATCCTAGTACTTGGGAGGCCTAGACAGGAGGATCACAGGTTCGAGGACAGCCTGAGCAAGTAGTGAGACTCATCAGCCTAGCAAAACCCTGTTTCAAAATAAAAGTAAAAATAGGGCTGGGGGTGTAGCTCAGAGGTAGAATGCCCTGGGGCTCAATCCTCAGTACCACCAAAAAAAAAAAAAAAAGCCGTTGCCTGGAAGGACTTTGACAAGGGTGCTAAAACCAATAAAGAAATTATACTCTCCTCAAAACTGATGTTGGGGAAACAAGATATCATATGCAAAAGAATGAAGTTGGACCCTTATATTATATACAAAAATTAACTGAAAATAGATTAAAGACAACCAGGCATGGTGGCTCACGCTCGTAATCCTAGTACTTGGGAGGCTGACAGGAGGATCGCAGGTTTGAGGAGAGCCTCAGCAAGTGGTGAGACTCATCAACCTAGTGAGATCCTGTTTCAATATAAAAATGAAATAGGGCTTGGGGTGTAGCTCAGAGGTAGAATGTCCCTGGGTTCAATCCCTAGTACCATGAAAAAAAAATAGATTAATGACATAAGTCTAAGTCCTAAAACTATAAAATACCTAGAAGAAAACATAGGGTGGAAACCTCACAACATGGGGCTTACTAATGATTTCTTGGGTGTGGCGCCAAATCACATCCAACAAAAGCAAGGATAGACAAATGGAACAGTGTCAAAGTTTAAAATTTTTGTGCATGAAAGAACATAATCAACAGAATGAAAAGGCAACCTTTGGAAGCCATACATGGTGGTGCACACGTGTAATCCCAGTACTTGGGAGGCTAAGACGGGAAGATCACAGGTTCAAGGACAGCCTCAGCAACAACAAAAAGAGACTCTCAGCAACCTAGCGAGACCCTGTTTCAAAATAAAATAAAATAAAAGGGGCTGGAGGTGTAGCTCAGAGGTAGAATGCCCCCAAGTTCATATTTTATAAGGAGTTGATATCCATATATATAAGGAATGTTTCTGTGTCTCAATTCATTCATTAATCATGGGGTGTGTGTATATGTGTGTGTGTGTGTGTGTGTGTGTGTGTGTGTATGTTGCTAGAGATTGAACACAGGGGCATTCTATGTTCGAGCTACACCTCCAGCTCTATTTTTTTTTTTTGAGGGGGGAACTAGGGATTGAACCTAGGGGCATTCTATCTCCGAGCCATACCCATAGCCCTACTATATTTTTTTATTTGGAAACAGGGTCTCACTAGGTTGCTGACAGCCTCACTAAATTGCTTGAAACCTGTGACTCTCCTGTCTCAGCCTACCAGTACTGGGATTACAGGCGTGTGCCACCATGCCCGCTAGGATGTTTGTTTTCTTGTTTATTGAGTTATAATTTGTTAAATATTTCACATACAAGTCCTGTATCAGCTATATTAATTGTAAATATTTTTCTTCTGGTCTATGGCTCACCTATTTGTTTTCCTAACAATGTCTGTTGATGACTCAAGAATTTTTTTTTCGGTACTGGGGATTGAACCCAGAGGCACTCTACTTCCAAGCACACCCCCAGCTCGGTTTTATTTCTTATTTGGAGACAGAGTCTCACTTGGTTGCTGAGAGCCTCGCTAACTTGTCGAGGCTGGCATTCAGCCTGCAATCCTCCTATCTCAGCCTCCCAAGTACCGGGATTACAGGTGTGCAACATCACGCCCAGCTATGACTCAAGAATTTTGACTTTATGTTTAGGGGTGTGATACATCTCAAATTAAATTTTGCAAATAAAGCTGGGTGTGGTGGCATACACTTGTAATCCCCAGTACTTAGGAGGCTGAGACAGGAGGATCCCTGTTTGCGGCCAGCCTCAGCTACTTAGTAAGACCTGTTTCAAAATAAAGAACAAAAAATAGGGCTGGGGGTGTAGCTCAGAGGTAGAATGCCCATGGGTTCAATCCCCAGTATAGCCAAAAAAAAAATTTGCAAGTAGTATGAGATTTGAGGGCATATTTGTGTTCACATGGTTCCAGCACCATTTGTTGAAAATACTTTCCTCTTCCCATTAAACTACTGTCAAAATTGATTGAATATAAAATTATGGGCCTATTTCTGGACTTTCTATTATTTTCCATTGATCTACTTGTCTATCTTTATGCAATACACAATACCAAACTGTCTTGATTACTAAGGCTTTTTTTTTTTTTTGCGGTACTGGGAATTGAACCCAGAGGTATTCTACCTCTGAGCTACATCCCCAGACCTTTGGGGTTTTTTTTTTCTTTTTTTTTTCTTTTTTTTTCGGTACCGGGGATTGAACCCAGGGGTGTTCTACCTCCGCGCTACACCCCCGGCCCTATTTTTTATACTTTATTTTGAAACCGGGTCTCACGAAGTTGCAGAGGGCCTCACTAAGTGTAGAGAGAGAGAGAGAGAAAGAGAGAGAGAGCTGAGGCTGGCCGCGAACCCGGATCCTCTGGTCTCCGCCTCCCAAAGTACTGGGATTACAAGCGTGCGCCACCAAGCCCGGCAAGACCTTTGTTTTAAAACAAGGTCTCACTAGATTGCTGAGAGTCTAAGTTGCTGAGGCTGTCCTCTAACCTGTGATCCTATCCTAAAAGAAATAAACCACAAAGAAGGAAAAACAAGCAATTTTCAGAACCACAGGAGAGTTGAACTCCACCAGGTAGGCAACTAAACAAGGAGATTTATCACTATAGCAAATAGAAAATAGAACTCAAAATGATAGGAAACAAAAATCATATCTCTATAATAACATTGAATGTCAAAGGACTCAACTCCCCAATTAAAAGGCACAGACTGGCAATGTGGATCAAAAAGCACAACCCAACTATATGCTGTTTACAAGAAACTCACCTTCTAACTAAAGATACTCATACACTGAAGGTACAAGGATGGAAAAAGATATACCATGCAAACAGAGATTGAAAACAAGCAGGGGTGGCAACGCTTATATCACACAAAACAGACTTTAAGCTAAAACACATCAGAAGAGACAAAGAGGGTCACTTCTTACTAATAAAAGGAACAATCCAACAAGAAGATATAATAATAGTAAACATTCATGCCCCAAATGTGGGCGCACCCACATTCATAAAACAAAGTCTTCCGGACATCAGGTCCCAAATAGACCCAAACCACAATAATATTGGGAGACTTCAACACACCACTCACGCCACTAGATCAATCCTCCGGACAAAAGATGAATAAAGATTGTTCAGACCTAAAGAAAACTATAGACCAAATGGATCTAATAGACACATACAGATCATTTCAACCAGCAACACCTGAATACACATTTTTCTCAGCTGCACTTGGAACATTCTCCAAAATAGACCACATACTGGGTCACAAAGCAAGCACCAGCAAATTCAAAGGATGTGATATAATTTCCTGCATTTTCTCAGATCACAATGGATTAAAACTGGAAATTAATAAAAGGAAGACAAAAAGTAATCACATAAGTACATGGAGACTGAACAATACACTCCTGAACGAGGACTGGATCAGAAAAGAAATAAGGGGAGAAATAAAAAAATTCCTGGAATTAAATGAAAATAGAGACACGCCATATCAAAATCTGTGGGACACCTTGAAAGCAGTGTTAAGAGGAAAATTTATAGCACTGAGTGCCCACATAAGAAAAACAGAAAACATCCAAATAAATAACCTAATGAGGGGCCAGGCGTGGTGGCGCACGCTTGTAATCCCAGTACTTTGGGAGGCGGAGACCGGAGGATCCCGGTTCGTGGCCAACCTCAGCACGCATGCGCGTGTGTGCGATATCTCTCTCTCTCTCTCTCTCTCTCTCTCCTCTCTCTCTCTCTCTCTCCTCTCTCTCTCTCTCTCTCTCTCT
>PVJS01044893.1:0-16467 GCA_004027185.1 Glis glis
AGGGACACCAAGAGCTGTGTGCATGTATGTTAACACCAAACTGATACTCATTGTGAAGTGAGACTACAATGCACCAATAAAAAAAAAAAAGAAAAAAAAATATATATACTTTCATTGAAGCATCGTAGTCCTCAGACCCTTCTATGAGTATTCTGAATCACTCTCCTCTCTCATGATTTTACTGTTACTTAAAAGGAGAAATCAATTTCATTTCCACTTCAAATTCCCCTGAGGCAACTTTCTGAGAAGGAAAAGTTTTCTTACTAATAAGTCTCGGTTGTCTTTTCCCGGGCTCGCTCCTCACCTAGCCTGCCCCCGGGGCTGAGTCCCGTGGCATCTTATTTAACCCGCGTGCACTGGCAGGGCAGCAGCGCCTCTCGGGTTCTACGCTGTAATGAAGCCCTGCGGAACCCACCTCCCTCCGGAGCAGCCAGGATTAGTCTGTGACTCGTACTTGGTGTGGTGGGAATAGTGTCTTAATGAAGAATCGAGGAGGTGCTGCAGAAAAAGAAAAAGAAAAGCCGGGCTGTCCTTGGTGTGCTTCGTTAACAAAGGCACGTGCTTGTGCTCTTCGGAGGGCTGAGCCAAGTGGCTGCTGCTCCCAGAGGCCATGGAAGGGCTTCTCAGAGGATGCTGCTGGCACATCTGGAAGGAGAGCCATGGGCCAGGCCTGGGCTCCTTGCCTTTCCGGGCTCGCTGAGCAGAGCAGCTCTTCCCAGTGTGACTCCAGCTCCCTCCCTCAACTCCCATTTCTTTGCCAGGATTAGCTAAGACAACATTTCCCTGTATCCTTATCCTCTATTTCTTACCTCCACTGGCAAGGAAGAAGGGTTCCTCAACATGGTATGAATAGTAGCCCAGGGCAAGTCAAGGGTAGTCCCACAGGACCCTTCATGAGTCAGAGCTATGTCCGCAGTAACTCTAGTTTCAGATGGAATGAACCACCTACGTTAGTTAGTAATTATTCTGCGCAGTCCTGGTCTACAAGAGGCTGCTTCCACTATCAGGCTGCCGGCCAGCTGTGCTTCCAAAAGAATTTAAGTATTTCATCAAAATCCTTTCCCATTTCCTTTCTAGGAGTTGTTATCTTTCTGTCACAGGCAAAATTAGCGCTGGTTGGAATCTACATCTGGAGGACAGCATTCCAGTATAAGAAAGACTGATAAACAGGGGCCAGCACATATTATACTTTTATACTTTTATTGGCGCATTGTAAAGTTATATATCATAATGGGGTTCAAAATGTTACAAACATACATGCACACAGTACTTGGTGTGTTGCTATACCATATTTTATGCAAATATTTTCTGAGTACCTTAATTTTGAAAAGCAGTTTCACATTTTTTTTTTTTTTTTGCGGTACTGGGGATTGAACTCAGGGGCATTCTACCTCTGAGCTACATCTCCAGCCCTATTTTTTCTTTATTTTGAAACACAGTCTCACTAAGTTGCAGAGGGCCTCACTCAATAGCTGAGGCTGGCCGCGAACCCGGATCCTCTGGTCTCAGCCTCCCAAGTACTGGGATTACAAGCGTGCGCTACCACGCCTGGCTTTTTTTTTGATTTTTGAACTGCATGTTAGATGCACTTCTGTAAAACCATTAGTGCGATGTGCTGTAGTGGACTTCTTCTTTGACCCACTTCCCAGCCCCTCCAGCCTCATCCCCAGAGTTAATGCAAATAGTATAACATTTGCGTAAAGCCATAGACACCAAGCATTACTAAATATTTTTTTATCTCATTTCTATACCATACACCAATGGCAGTGATGCTCCAAAATGTGGCCTGTGGACCAGCAGCACCAACACTATTTGGGTCTTTGCTAGCAATAGATAATCAGCTTGGTGTCTATCTTTCTAGACTTTGCGTATGCTGTGCTAGTCTCTTTCTCAAACTTTACCATTTTGAGAATCACCTGGTGTTATGGACTGAATTTTGTCTTCCCCAAATGTATGTGTTGAAATCATAACTTCTAGTACCTCAAAATGTGACCGTATTTGAAAATAGGGACTTTAAAGAGGTGACTCAGTGAAATTGAGGCCCCGAGAGTGAGTCTAATCCAATCCAACTGGTGTCAGTTAGTCAGATTACAAACTAAATGTGGAAGCCAGAGGGCCTACTCCAAATCTTATATTCTTTTCTCCTGTATCTGGAAGGCAGAGCCATCAGAGGACCAAGGCCAAGAATTAAGTTGTGACAGCAGCTGATCTAAATCAAGGCAGATCTACAATGCCAAGTTTGAGAAAGAACGGGACCCTGATATCTGGGATGGGGACACTGCTATGGGTGCCTCCTAAAAGTCTTGAATCTCTGGGTTTCCCTGGGCCCTTTGAGCTTGCAGAAGTGGCCCCTCTACTTAACAAGGGCTGACATCCCCTCCTTGTGTGAAGAATCTGCAAGGGCCCCTCCCTCTTAAGGCAACTTATGCCCTCTTCAATATCTGACCCACCTCCTTTCCTGGCCACAGAGCCTGTATCTAGGGTTAAATTACAATCTTACCCAGCTGGAGATGTGGGGGGCCTGGAAGGCAGGAAAAGGACATGAGCTTAGAGGACTTGCAAGGTCTAGTTGGCATGTTCCAGTAGAAGCTGGGAGAAAACACAGAGTTGGATTCTGCAGGCGACTTAACAAAATGGGGCTTCTAGAATTTAAAGCTGAGACAGGGAGATTTTACCAATTTGAGAGCATTACCTCAGGGGTAGGATGGATAGAAATAATTTCAAAATATTTCATATACAAATATTTTTTGCCTTTTCACATAACATGACTTTTCACTAGTTGAATGTGAATATGCACCTACATCATTTTTAACTGCAGTGTGGTATTCTATTATGAGAATATGTCACAATTTTATTCATTTATTTTTGGCAGTACCAGGGATTGAACCCAGGGGCATTCTACCTCCGAGCTACACTGCCAGCCCTATTTTTTATTCTTTATTTTGAAATAGGGTCTCACTAAGTTGTGAAGGCCTCACTAAGTAGCTGAGGCTGGCCGTGAACCTGGATCCTCCGGTCTCAGCCTCCCAAGTACTGGGATTACAAGCGTGCGCCACCACGCCCAGTATGTCACAATTTTAATATTGCTTTGTATGTCTGAATCAATATTTTTTCCTTTCTTGAATGTTTCATTTTGTCAGTGGTCAAGAAGCAAATTTCGTCCTCCTGTCCTCTTCCTTAGTCTTTCTACATCATTTAGATGATATTTACTAATCTTTATCAGCTTTGTTCTTTCTGTTTTGAATTGCCACGTATTTATCTACTTTAGTGGAACGAAAAGAAAGTGTTAATTCCTAGTGACACTGCTTGTCCTGAAGACAGTTCCGAAAACACAACAGCTTTAATAAGTCGTATTTACTCAAAACAGGCAGACTTTCTATAAGAACTTTGTCGGTCCAAACGGTTCTGAAGAGCTTTCAGTATTGGGCCTTGAGGTTTTATGGTGGAGAACATATGTACACACAAGTAAGAATTGATTGTGTTAAGGCAGAATGATTCTGCTTACCCCACCCCCCCCCCGTTTGAAAAATGGAATATTGAATATAATAATCAGTGTAGTTGACCTCATCTCAATATATTTCCAAAGCAGTATGTGGAGGGAGTCTTGGAAACTTTTGAAGATACCAAAATGGGAAGAGAAGAATATATAATCTATGAAATAGTACACTTAAACAGAATTACATATGATGGACCATACATCATATCCGGTGGGTTTCTGATATTAATTTACAATAGTGTGTAACTATGAGAGTTTTCCTTATTCTATAGATTTCTCTTCTCACATCATTTAGGCCCTGCTGACCTTTTTCACGTAGGAATCATGATGAAAATTAAGGGGGTAGAGCATCAACCGAAGGATTCTTCAAAGTGGCGAAGTGAATGGTGAGATTAGGAGGATTCAAACAAAGAGGGGATACAAAGTCCACATACATTCTGGGTGAAATGGGAATAAAATGAAGACATGAGAACAGACGTGTGTGACGGATGCTCCACTCTGCATCCCGCGGTGGGGGGGTGTCTTTGAAACATGACCTACTCTAGGTGTTAGGCAGCACCTTTGGCTTGGCCGAGAAGCTTCTTGTCTGGATTCATAGCATCACTTTTTTTTTAAATGACACCCAAATATTGTAAATTCTCAGAGATCAGAAACTTCTGGAAAGAGCTGTGACCATTTAAGCAAAGAAGACTAATTTCCAACTTCAGGAGCATTGGAGGAACAAAAGCACCATTTATTGCATAGAAAACTGAAGAGTCTGAGGTGGTCGTTGCCAGCAGGTTGTACAAGAGAACTTTGATGATGGGACCACTCTTAGGAGAAAACTAACAGAACTGGGTATTGGCTCACAGAAATGCCATATTATTATTATCCAAGTTTTTAAATGTCTTTTTTTCTAGCTGGTATACTCTGAAGGAGAAATGAGTCAAATTCTCTTCTTCCTTCTCTCTCCCTCTCTTTGAAAATACCTGTTTATACTTTGCATTATCTCTACATATCTTGACATCATTTCCTTCCGCCTGAGTCTAATCTTTAAAAATGCACTATTATTAATGATATATATGGTGCTGGGGATGGAACCCAGGGGCATTCTATCTCCAAGCTACACTCTCAGCCCTATTTATTCTTTTATTTTGAAAAAGGGTGTCACTAAGTTGCAGAGGGCCTCACTAACTTGCAGAGGCTGGCTGCAAACCCATGATCCTCCTGTCTCAGTCTCCCAAGTACAATATATATATATTATGTGGTACTGGGGATTGAACTCAGGGGCATTATACCTATGAGCTAGCCCTATTTTATTTTTTATTTTCAAACAGGGTCTCTGTAAATTGCTGAGGGCCTTGCTAAGTTGTTGGCCTTGAACCTGCAATCTTCCTGTCTCAGTCTCCCAAGTACTGGGATTACAGGCGTGCAACACAACGCCTGACTAAAATTATATATCGTGTGTGTGTGTGTGTGTGTGTGTGTGTGTGTGTGTGTGTTATACTGGGGATGAACCCAGGGGCCTTCTACCTCCGGGATACAACCTCAGTCCTATTTTGTATTTGGAAACAGGGTCTTGCTAAGTTGCTGAGGGCCTCACTAAGTAGCTGAAGTTGACTACAAACCTGCGATCCTCCTGTCTCAGCCTACCAAGTACTGGGATTACAGGTGTGCGCCACCATTACAGGTGTGGTGGACTCCAAAAGATAAATCTCTTGAAATTTTAAAAGGATAAATACATTAATATCTTCTAATTTACTTTTCTTCAACTTGATTTCTTGCGGATCCTGTCCTCATGCTGATTTTCATAGTTACACCAGGGGGCGCTGTTGAGTTAGAAACGCTCTCAACCTCGTTTGCCTGTTTTGTATTCAAGCTGAATTTGCATCTCTTCATTTATGTCAGTATTTCACCTTCTGTGCTAACAGTAGGATATGAAAAATACGTGTGGATTTGCTTCCACTGCAGAAAGAAATAATGATGACTTAAAACAGTGCTTGCTGAAAAGTTGGGAAAGAAAATGCATATTTGTGAAGGAGTACTGTTTTTTATTTTTGGCATTTTTGGGATATAAATTCACATTAGTGATACAGCCAATATACAAACCACAGTTGTGGCAACCAGAGAAAGAAACAGGATCTGACCCCTTTTGTAAGATGCTCATGATATTCCCAAGGAGGCAGGGAGAACGCCATTGAGCGGCAGTCTGTTCAGAATCTTTTCTGTTGCTTGTTGTTTTGGAGTGGATTTAACTACCACTACAAAGTTATAGGAACAACAGTTTCATAGCAGAAATCATCTGTTTCTTCACAAAAAAGTTCACCCCAGATCAGCCACGTGACCCGCCCCAGCAGTGCCCAACCCTCTGACCCCAGGCCTGCTGGGACAGCATCTCTTTGGGGATTGAGAAAGAATTCCTATCCCAAGCCCTTCCTGCTATTTCTCCCAAGTTCAGTTCCTGCTGCGATGGGGAGTCCTTTTTCCTTTCAAACCAGATACTGAAAAGTAGACAAAAAATTCAAATCCATTCAACAGAATTTCATTGCACAGGTTAGGATTAAAAAAAAAAGCCACAAATATTTGACCAGTATCATGATATAGCATTGCAAAATTTACAAAATGGGTTAGCATAATTCGAGTTTTCTCATTAATAAAGTGAATGTAGCATTTAATTACTTTTAATCTTAAGAAGAACCTCAAAAGATTCTGTTTATTTTTTTTATTTTCTGTATTAATAGAATAAGATCTAAGTCTGGTTTTTTTTTTTTGTGGTACTGGGGATGGAACTCAGGGGCCTTCTACCTCTAAGCTACACCCCGAGTCCAATTTTATATTTTATTTAGAAACAGGGTCTCACTAAGTTGCTGAGAGCCTCACTAAGTTGCTAAGGCTGGCTTCAAACCTGTGATCCTCCTGTCTCAGCCTCCCAAGTACTGGGATTACAAGCGTGCACCACCATGCCCAGCTAAGTCTGTTTTTTTCCATTTATATTCAATACAATTGTATCATTTTACAAATATTTTAGGAATGATGTGCTCTCATTAATTTTCATTAAAGTATTTATTAAAGACACATTGTTTACATAGTTGCTGTGTGTGCACAACTCGTTGTTTGTGATTCCTGTTGACATGACATCCACTCTCCACAGAGAAACAGATACACTAAGTTTGGATCCCAGCCCCGTGGGTTGCTAGTACTGGGGCTGTCTTGGGCAGTGTATTCGCTTCTCTTGTTTGGTGACAATAATAATGCCTTGACCATGGCAGCTTATTACAGATTAAATGGTGTATTAAAGTAAAGGGACGAAGTTGGTAAAGTGCTCAGAGGCATGGGCTCTCTTTTGCATCTAACTTAAGACCAGCAGTGATGTAATAGAAATGGTAGCAGAAACTGCTGCATTGTTATGTGGTCCCACATCACCCTGGAAGACTCTCTGTCTCTGTCTCTCTGTCTGTCTCTCTCTCTCTGTCTCTCCTCTTTCTCTCTCTCTCTCTCTCTCTCTCTCTCTCTCTCTCACACACACACACACACACACACACACACACACGGGAAGCACATTTCTTGCATTAATGGTATGAAGCACAGCCATCTTAGAAAACAGTATGGCAGTTCCTCAAGAAACTAAAAATAGAACTCCCATACGATCTAGCAGTCCCACTTCTGGATATACATACAAAGGAACTGAAATCAGTGGTTATAGAGATACCCTGCACTCCCCTGTTCATTGTAACACTGTTAACAACAGCCAAGGCATGGAATCAACTTGTGTCTGTCCACAGACCAGCTGGTTTAAAAATATGGCATATACACAATGGAGTACTATTCAGCCTTTAAAATGCGGGACATTCTGTCATTTGCAACAATGTGGTTGAACCTAGAGGACATTATGTTAAGTGAAATAAGCCAGACACAGAGACAATACTGCATGATTTCATTGATATGTGGAATCTAAAAATGCTGAACTCATAGAAGTAACCATCAGAGGTTGGTGGACACAGAGGTAGACAGGGAAAGGGGAGATGTTTGTTAAAGGGTACAAAGTTTCAGTGAGACAGGAGAAATGAGATCTGGTGATCTATTGCATAGCATGGTGACTATAGTTAACAGCAATCTATTATGTATTTCAAAATAACAAAAAGAGAGGACTTTAAATATTTTTGTTTGTTTGTTTTACAGTACGGGGGATTGAACCAAGGGCCTCACACATGTTAGGCAAGTGCTTTACAACTGAGCTACATCCTCAGCCCTTTTTTATTTTATTTTAGATAGGGTATGCTAAGTTGCTGAGGCTGGCTTCGAACTTGTGATCCTCCTGCCTCAGCCTCCAGAGTAGCTGAGATTATGGGTGTGCACCACCACACCTGGCTTAAATGTTCTTACCACAAAGAAATGGTAAACATTTGAGGTGATGGATATGTTGATTAGCCTAATTTGATCATTCTACAATGTATTTATGTACTGAAATATTGCACTGCACCCAATAAATATACATAATAAAAATTAAAAAGAGTTTAAATTTCTATTTTCATTAATTATCATGAAGGGAAAGTCAAAACAGGAGAGTATAATAGAAATAGTTTTTTTTTTGTGATACTGGAAATGAACCTAGGGGTGTTCTACCTTTGAGTTACACCCCCAGTCCTATTTTATTTATTTATTTATTTATTTTGAAACAGGGTCTCATTAAGTTGCCGAGAGCCTCGCTGAGTTACTGAGGCTGGCAATGAACCTGTGATCCTCCTGTCTCAGCCTCCCAAGTACTGGGATTACAGGTGTGTGCCACCATGCCTGGCAGAAATAGGTTATCTTAACTTGAAAAAATTGTATGAAAAATAACTTACTTATTTAAGATATATTAGAAAAATAAGACCTTTGACCATAATGTTTGGTTGTAATTTTTTCCACCTTTTAATTTACTTTTTGGCTTTTTAATGTGTTCTAACATGCAGGCATTTAAAATATTTTTTTGTAACCAAATCATGAAAGTTCATAAAATAGAATTTGCCACATACCAGATTCCTGTGTATTTTGATGTTTAGAACATTGCATTTTTTTTTTGTGGTACTGGGGGTGAAACCCAGGGGCATTCTATCTTTCGGCTATACCCCAGCCCTATTTTATTTGGAAACAGGGTCTCACTAAATTGCTGAGAGCCTCACTAAGTTGCTGAGACTGACTTTGAACCTGCAATCCTCCTGTCTCAGCCTCTCAAGTACTGGGATTATAGGCAGGTGCCACCACTCCTGACTAGAACATTGCATTTTAAGAGATTTTTTCTTTTGGAATAATTTACTTTTATTTTTTATTTGTTTTTTTTATACTTTATTTTGAAACCGGGTCTCACGAAGTTGCGGAGGGCCTCACTAGGGAGAGAGAGAGAGAGAGAGGGAGAGAGAGAGAGAGAGAGAGAGAGAGAGATATGAGGCTGGCCATGAACCCGGATCCTCCGGTCTCTGCCTCCCAAAGTACTGGGATTACAAGCGTGCGCCGCCACTGGAATAATTTACTTTTACTTAAAGAAATATAATGAAATATTTTCCAAAGGGTTTGGGGAGGTCGGTGTGGATTTAGAGGTAGATTGTACTAAAGAGCACATATAATATCTAGCTCGTTTATACTTTTGGAGGTCTTGCTTGATGGATGATTTTAAGTAGCCATTAATTGTATGCCTGTAAATGGATGTGTCTAAAGCAACTAGTCTTTCTCTTAATTGGTTCTTTTAAGATAATTTTTGTTTAGAGGGAGCCTCTTTGAGGCATTCTGGCACTGGCTTTAGGAATAGTTCATTTGCGCGGACAGTTACTTTTTAGCCTTCCTGGGCATATCCGTCATATATGATAGGCATATCTAGTTCCTGTCCAACAGCACAAATTTACACTCTATCTAAGGTTAGAGAAATGTTTTCTTATTGACATTGTTTATATTATTGATATATGCATGTATGTGTATATATATATTTCCTCTAAAGGACAGGGACGGACATCAGTAAGCAATGTCCAAAATATTTCTTAAAAACAAGTCAAGCGCAGCCCGATGATGTTTCTCTACATTTCTTATAGAACCTCAAATCATCACGTATTATAGTTGCAAATACTTAAGACAGCATCACTGGAAGAACTGTGGTTTATAAAAAGTTACTGTGGAAATGTGCTTGGAAAGCATTTGCGTAATTGTAAAAAGAGATTCCCAGTCACTAGAAATGGTTAAAGATGAGTGAGCGCTGTTTCTCTTGACTGGTTTCTTCTCAGCCTCTCTCCAGAGTCCGTAGCTTGTATGGTAAGCAGCTACCTAAGTTTGATTTAACAGTTGTAACTTAAGACTGCAGGGCTGGTTTCTTTCAGTGAAGCCTGCTGGACTGCTCTTTTCCCTGTAAATACAAAGTCTAATTTTTTTTCATGTTAAGCAGACAAAGATTCCCTTTGAAATAATGTAGTCTGAGGGCCAAACACTGGACCCATTGTCTCTGAAACAATAAGTACCACATTCAGTCTTTAGAAACAGTGACCAGTTTGCTTGTATTCGAGAACGACAGAAGTTGTATACATCTAGAAAAGTGGCGGACAGCTGAGTTTTCAATACTGCACGTATGAGCACGTTAAGGCACACTGCGATGCCTACAGTGTTGTACCTTCACTCGTATAGACTACTCATGGATCCACACTGGACTGCTCACCAAAAATCATTGATTGTTTATAACTACCCAAACAAAATAACTTCAAGTGAAAAGAGGAAAGATTTCCATGCATATTCAGTTTTGCATAGGAGCGTATAGAATTATATCTATCATACACATTGTGGATGGAATACGGCATCCCAAATAAGGGATTGCTATGTATTAGTTTCTCCAGAAGCAGACACTGAATTGAGGATTTATGTGCAAATGATATTAGGGAATTGCTCCCAGGAGAGACAGGTATGGGAATCAGAGAAGAGGGGAAATCAGTGAGAGAGGAAATCCAGGCAAGGGTACAATTTCAGGCAAATGTGTAGCCTCAGCTGTCTCATGCAGAGGAACTGTGGCGATTAAATGATAGCTTGGAATCTGTCCATTGCAACTTGAGGCGAGGGGGCTGGGCTTGCACATACCAGTCATTGGCTGAGCTACCCAGGGTTTCAAACTCTTAGATACTTGCAACTCACTGCACAGGTGGGCGAGTGGCAGCAGTGGCTGAAGGCCATCTTCAGCAGATAGCCCCAGGTGTGGGCCCACAGATACAAGAGCACAGAAAAGCTTGGGGTGGCTGCAGAGAAATGGTAGAAGGGATTGGAGGGGATCTGGGTCCAGTACCAATAATTGTTTGCTATAGGGATTATTGATTAATTCTGATTGAATTCTTTTCAATAATTAAAAAAATCATTTAGTGATTCTAATACATTTTCTTTCCTTTTTTTTACCCAGGCTGGCTTCAATCTCCTGGATTGAAGCAATCCTCCTGCCTCAGCTTCCTGAGTAGCTGGAACTGCAAGTGTGTGCCACTGTGCCCACCTCCATTTTTTTTTAAAGAATTATGAATAGGCAAAGCTATTCGTAGGGCTGCACTATAGGCCATCTTATTTTCTCAAATGCACCAGACATGCTTGTGTCTCAGGGACTTCATACATGTTTCTTCTTCAGTCTGTCTCACCCCACAGATTGGTTTTTGGCAAAGAGCAGGAAAAACCTGTTTGAGAGATTTCATTATTTCATCTTGATCCAGGCTTGCCATTGTGGACTAGATGTTGTGTGCTGTGTGTGTGTGTGTGTGTGTGTTACTAGGGATTGAACCCAGGGGCATTCTACCTCTAAGCTGCACCCCCAGCCCTATTTTATTTTTTATTTGGAAACAGGGTCTCACTAAGTTGCAGAGGGCCTCATTAAGTAGCTGAAGCTGGCCACGAACTGTGATCCTCCTGTCTCAGCCTCCTAAGTACTGGGATTACAGGTGTGTGCCACCACACCCGGCTTGTGTGCCTCTTAATGTGATGCAGTGTTGAGCACATGACTTCCTCTTGAATTATTCTTGGCCCAAACTTATTTAAACAGAATCCAAATCAAAACTTTCCCTAGCTTTCTGTTCCTAACAAAAAACACTGCTGCTTGGGACAGCTGATGTTTCTTTGGAACCTTCGGCTAACCCACGTATTTACTATTTGTTTTGCTTCTCGTCCCTTCCCGCATCTCAGCCCTTCTACTTGGAATCATTTTCCTAACATCCTTCGGCACAGTGCTGACTAATATGGTAACCACTAGTCATGTGGGTATTGAGAACTCGAAATATCATTAGTTTGAATTAATATCTACTCTAAATGTAAAGTACACATTTGGTTTCAAAGACGTGGTGCAAAAAATGCAAAATATCTTAATGATTTGTATATTGGTTATATGTTAAAATGATCATATTTTGGATATATTGAATTGGATAGACTTTTATTAAAATTAATTTCACCTGGGATTTTTTGCTTTTAAAATATGGCTACCACAACATTAAATTTTTCATGTTATATTCCTCTGTGTGTGTGTATGTGTGTGCGTGCATGTGTGTGTGTGTGTTACTGCGGATTGAACCGAGGGGCATTCTACCTCTGAGATCCACCCCAGCTCGATTTTTTATTCTTTCTTTTTTTTTTTTGTGGTACTGGGGATTGAACCCAGGGTCATTCTACCTCCAGGCTACACCCCCAGCCCTATTTTTTATTCTTTATTTTGAAACAGGGTCTCACTAAGTTGCAGAGGGCCTCACTAAGTAGCCGAGGCTAGCCACAAACCGGGATCCTCCTGTCTCTGCCTCCCAAGTACTGGGATTACAAGCGTGAGCCACCACGCCTGGCTTTATTCTTTATCTCGAAACAGGGTCTCACTAAGTTGCGGAGGGCCTCACTAAGTAGCTGAGGCTGGCTGCAAACCTGCGATCCTCCTGCCTCAGGCTCCAAGTACTGGGATTATGAACATGTACCACCACACCCGGTTCATGTTATATTTCTATGGGGCAACTCTGTTTTAGAATTTTCTTTAATGATCCTTCAGGTTTGTTGGATCATCCAGTTAGCAAAAATTCCAGACTCCTGTGAGGGTCAGCGTGAGGGATTTCTTTACCTTCTTTACTTATCTCTGCGAGTGTAGACAGGCACCTTCCCTGTTGCCCTGTTGGTGTGTGAGACGAGTTTGGTTCTGCTCATCTTACACTGAGGTCCACGTAGTGCGTAGGGAACATACTTGCCCTTTGGTGGCCTCCCACACGACTGCCCGTCTCAGGTGAGTTTTGTGTTCTGCCCTTTGCAACCTGTGGAAACAGAAGCCGAAGGACAGACACCTGGATCCAGAAATGCCGCCAAACAAAGCCAGAGTTAGTTCTCCACTTAGCCCTTTAGGGTTTTAGGTTTTTTTTGGTTCTCTTTAGTTTTGTTTTCTGAGGATTATCTATTTCTTATTAGTTTATTGAGTATTTGAAAAATAAGTTTTGAAAAGATATATTTTACCCAGTATATTTATTTATTTATTTTTTTGCAGTACTGGGGATTGAACCCAGGGGCGTTCTACCTCCACGCTACACCCCCGGCCCTATTTTTTATCCTTTATTTTGAAACCGGGTCTCACGAAGTTGCGGAAGGCCTCAGTAAGTAGCTGAGGCTGGCCGCGAAGCCAGATCCTCTGGTCTCAGCCTCCCAAGTACTGGGATTACAAGCGTGTGCCACCACGCCCGGTTTACCCAGTATATTTAATCATTTTCATGAGGTGAGCCAATCAAGGTTCATCAAAGTACCATAAACAAGCTCGATGTGGTGGTGCACACCTGTAATCCCAGTACTTGGGAGGCTGAGACAGGAGGATCGCAGGTTCACAGCCAGCTTCGGCAACTTAGTGAGACTCGCAAGCAACCTAGTGAGACCCTGTTTCAAAACAAACAATAATAAAAAGGGCTGGCGGTGTAGCTCAGAGGTAGAATGCTCCTGAGTTCAATCCCCAGTATCAAACCAAACCAAAACAAACCCAAAAGCAAAAAAACCAGAAATAATAAATAGAAGTTTTATGCTTGCTTTTGAATGAAATTTTAAAATTATATTTGCCACAGGTTTAGTAGTTACTGCCATGTTCTTCTGTCTATACTATGCCTTTATGTTTTGGTCGTTGACTTCTTGAATTCTCTTCCAACCACTTTAGGTGTAGAATGTAGCTCAGGACATTTCTTTCTTTTTTTTTTTTTGCGGTACCGGGGATTGAACCCAGGGGCGTTCTACCTCTGAGCTATACCCCTGGCCCTATTTTTTATCCTTTATTTTGAAACCAGGTCTCACGAAGTAGCGGAGGGCCTCACTAGGTAGAGAGAGAGAGAGAGAGAGAGAGAGAGCTGAGGCTGGCCACGAACCCGGATCCTCTGGTCTCCGCCTCCCAAAGTACTGGGATTACAAGCGTGCGCCACCACGCCCTGCTAGCTCAGGACATTTCTATGAAGGCACATCGAAAGCATTCTTGTATTCTGGCATGAGAAGTTCTTCCCATTGCTTTTGGGATTCTCATTTTGTTTTGTTTTATTTTGTTTTCTTGCAGAACTGGGGATCAAACCCAGGGCCTCCAGCATTCAATGCAAGTAATGTACCACTGAGCCACACCCCCAACCCTTCCCATTGCTTTTGTTTGTGACCAAAAGTTGACTACATTTTGAATTTTTGTTCCCTAAGTTTTTTTCCTTAAAATCTTGCAGACGCCACTCCATTTTCTTCTGGAATTTATGCATGTGATGAAGACTTAGGCAAGCTTGAATTTTCTCCTTCCTAGGTAAATTTTTCTTTTTTTATTAAACATCTTTTAGTATTTATCTTTATACACATAATTAAAATAATTTGCCCTTTCATGTCTAGGAATGGTTTGTTTCAATAATGTTTCCTGGACCATGGTGAACCTCGCTTTTTTATAGATTCAGGACTCCTATTTATTGTTCTCAAAATGTTTCTTTTCCTGCCCTTCCTTCTTCTTTCTTGTTAGTTTTTAAGTCCTAATATTTCTGTCTTCATTCTTTGAAAAGCTACAATTCTCAGGTAGCATATTTACTCCCTATTCTTGAAAATAGTTTCTCCTGTCATAGTTTAAATTTTTGTTTTCATTTCCTCTCAGTATAGTGAGGGCTTCTCAAGTTTGTCTTCAATTTTGTTATTCCTGTTTTATTCAATGCCATTTCTGCTATTTACTTTCTTCAACAGAAAATATAAAATTATTATTATTTTTCTATGGTGCTGAGATTGAACTCAGGGTCTTGCACATGCTAAGCATGTGCTCTACCTCTGAGCTACATCTCCAGCCCAATGGAGATTTTAATTTGGTTCCAACATATTGAATTCTCTTGTACTTATTATTATTTTTGTAGTACTGGGGATTGAACCCAGGGGCATTCTACCTCCGAGCTACACCCCCAGCCCTATTTTTTTATTCTTTATTTTGAAACAGGGTCTTACTAAGTTGCGGAGGCCTCACTAAGTAGCTGAGGCTGGCCGCGAACCCAGATCCTCTGGTCTCAGTCTCCCAAGTACTGGGATTACAAGCGTGCGCCACCACGCCAGCTCTCTTATACTTATTTTATCTAGTTCCTTCTGTATCTCTTTCTTCATTTAACCATATTCCTCATTAAAGCTTGATGCTTCTGTTTTTACAAAGGTCACATATACATATTTTTGGGAATACAGGGCAACTAGTTGCCAGAATTTTATTCTGATTTTTCTATAAATCATTTTTATTACTTTTTAGAATCAACTTTTCCTCTCAGTTTTCATGCCTTATGTTTGGCTCCCTTCTTTGTTGCAATATTTTTCCATTAACCCTATATTGATTAATTCATTCTTTATTTACTTTGAATATTTACATCTATCTGGGCATGGTATCATTGCAAATCAGAGAAGTTATCTTTAATTATAACTTATATTATCTTTAATTATAACTTATAAATTATATTTAAATAATTCAATTCTTTTAGCAGAAGGTACTTTCAAGCTGGGCGTGGTGGCCTATGCTTGTAATCCCAGTACTTGGGAGGTTGAGACCGGAGGATCTGGGTTCGCGGCCAGCCTCAGCTACTTAGTGAGGCCCTCCGCAACTTAGACCCTGTTTCAAAATTAAAAAAAAAAATAGGATAGGGCTGGGGGTGTAGGTTGGAGGTAGAATGACCCTGGGTTCAATCCCCAGTACCTCAAAAAAAAAAAGGTACTTTCAAAAGGTGGTGTGCAGATTCCTAGATTTTTGGAACCATCCTTCTGGGCAGTCTCAGGGGTCAAGAATGGGCACAAGCCTGCCGACCTGGTTCTCTCACTTAGGGAAACAGAGGCACTCCATTCTTACCTGTTTTATACATCAAGCTTCTCTGTTAGGGTTCATTTGAAGGAAGGTGCTAGCTGTTTCAGACATTTCCAAAATGTCTGAAAACTTTTTCCACTGTATGAGGAACATCTTAGTCAAGTTAGTCACTTTTGGAAACTTTGCTATTTCAGGATATTTGAGTACCAGAAGTCTGAAAATTGAAGGAAATAGTTCCCAAGAGAAAACAATAGATTAAGAACTGCCTAAAAGGACTTAGAGGAGGGCCAAATTACCTAATAAGAGGAAATGAATATAAATTACTTCAACAAAAATTAGCTAGCTACTGTGAAGAAGTGCTCAACAAAAACGAAATATGACTCATAGATTGACCTCATTTTGGCTCCTTTTTCTAGTCACACTTTGGTGACAGTGCCTTAATACAACTGTTCCTCTACTGAATGCACAAAGATGTCCTTCCTTCCCTTCCCTCCCTCCCTTTTTTTTTTGTGTGTGTGTGGTACTGGGGATGGAACCCAGGGCCATTCTACCTCTGAGCTACACTCCCAGTCCTATTTTATTTTTTATTTTGAAACAGGGCCTCACTAAGTTGCTGAGGCTGGCCGCGAACCTGCGATCTTCCTGTCTCAGCCTCCCAAGTACTGGGATTACAGGCATGCACCACCATGCCTGGCGATGCTGGTCTTTTCTTCCTTTTTTAAAAATTTTT
>PVJS01044894.1:0-16471 GCA_004027185.1 Glis glis
TGGTGATGGTGGTGATGATGTTGGTGATGATGTCGGTGATGATGATGATGGTGATGGTGGTGATGATGATGATGATGATGGTGATGATGATGGTGATGATGTCGGTGATGATGATGATGGTGATGGTGATGATGATGGTGATGGTGGTGATGATGTTGGTGATGATGATGATGGTGATGATTATGTTGGTGAATATGATTATAATGGTGATGGTAGTGATGATGATGATGATGGTGGTGCTGCTGATGATGCTGGTGGTGATGCTGCTGATAATGTGGTATTGATGAGGGTGGTGGTGATGATAATAATGTTGGTTATAATGACAATGGTGGTGATGATGGTGAACATGGTCATGATGGTAATGACAGTGGTGAGGACCTCGATGAGCTAGCTGATGGTCAAAGCCACTTATACCTCCCATGCTGGGTGAGAGGGCACAGATGTCCCATTCACTTAAGTCTGGGCACAATGATATCCAGTTAAGCCCTCGGCATGCCCCGTTAGGGATAGTCTTCTCTAGAGAAAGGCAGGGCTTGCTGCTTCTCTTCATTCATGTACCACTTCACAGGAGGCCTTCCTTTTCTCCATCCACTCTGTCCCCAGAGCCTAACTTTTTAAAGTTCCAAGTGTTGGTTGGTTGGTTGATTGGTTACTTGGTGGGTGGGTTTGTTGATTGACAAGTTGTTTAGTTGGTGAGTTGATTGGTGGGTTTGTTGGTAGATTTGTTTATTGGTGGTTTGTTGGTTGGTTGTTGGGTTTGTTGATTGGTTTGTTGGTTGTTGGATTGGTTTGTGGGTGGGCTGGTTGGTTGACTGTTTGGTGGGTTGATTTGTTGGTTGATTGTTGGGCTTTTTGTTTGGTGTCTTTGTTGTTAGAGTTGTTTGTCAGTGGGTCAGTTGGTGGGTTTGTTGGTATGTTTGTTATTGGGTTGGTTCATAGATTTTTCAATTGTTCAGTTGATGGGTTTATTGGTGGGTTAATGTCCACCTGTCCCCTCCATGGAGATGTGAGCTCCCTGGTAGCAGGGACAGAATCCCATAGGTCCCCATAATATCTTGGGACCCAGAGCAGGCTGGGAGCCTGGCAGCACTCACTCAACTGAAATTCTGGAGCTGCTGCTGGTCCCTAGCCTGGCAGGGCTGCAGGGGGCTGGACTGGGGTCTCCAGGCCTGCCTATCCCTGACACTGACCACCTGGTAAAGAGGAAGTGCCTGGGGTCCATGCAGCACCTGAGCACCTTCCTTATCTTCTCTGGCCAAGAATGGTCTTGATTGATGGCCTTGTCTGGAATCATTTGACTTTGAACAGTGGTTGCCCCAGGCCCAGATACTGGCGAGGGGTGCCCAGGGTGTTTCTTTTTTTTTTTTTTTTTGTGGTACCGGGGATTGAACGCAGGGATGTTCTACCTCCGCGCTACACCCCCGGCCCTATTTTTTATACTTTATTTTGAAACCGGGTCTCACGAAGTTGCGGAGGGCCTCACTATGTAGAGAGAGAGAGAGAGAGAAAGAGAGAGACAGGCAGAGAGAGAGAGAGAGAGAGAGAGCTGAGGCTGGCCACGAACCCGGATCCTCCAGTCTCTGCCTCCCAGAGTACTGGGATTACAAGCGTGCGCCACCACGCCCGGCCCCAGGGTGTTTCTGAAAGTGGTCTCTGCATGTTGGATGCTCCACCACAGAGCCCCAAAGTTGGGATCAGTGTGGTTGATGATCAGTGCAGTCAGCTCGGGATCACTGATGACTACAGTGTGTTGAGGGCTCCCTGTGGGCCAACACTTCACTGCATTCTCTTACTTAATCCCTCTACAGAGGGAGGTGTTGTTAATCCTGTCTTTACTGTTGAGGAAACAGAGGCCCAGGAGAGTGAGAAAATTAGGCAGCTCATTGTCCACTGCTGGTAAACAGTGCAGCCTGGATTTGAATGTCTGCCCCAGGGACTTTGCAGTGTCCTGCCTTAAGGCACTAGGGTGGCCCCAAAGAAATCAGCCTGGTTGCCAGCTCAGCTCTCTTATCTCAGATTTCTCAAAGCTGCAGGAAGCTCAGAATTGATCTGATGTCCAGTCCCCAGCCTGTACTCACTGGAAGTCACACTCTTCCAGATATTTCCAAGGTTGAAAATGCTTAACTAAAATGTGTTTCCCCCAGGCAGTTTCTGTAGGACGTATCTTAGCTGGAATGGTAACTGGTGCTAAGATAGCACTCATATTCTAGAAGCTCTGGTTTATGCGTCTAGGAGACATTAACAAAAATGGCATGCTTCAATAGGAAAGATCTCGCAAAACACAAGGCAGTGGGAAAAGGGATGAGATAACTCCTTGGCCCTTACAAAGGCCCTGGCCTGGTCACCTTCTTTCTGTGGGTCAAGCGGGGAGTCTGAGGCCCAGTGGTATGCCAGGCTCTCACAGCATCATGGCTGAGCCGAGTTGACCCCAACTGCTCGCCCACAGAACAGAGAGTCTTGGACAAGCTCTGTCTGCAAATACAGACAGTTCCCACATCTCAAACTGCCCAAATCACGGGGTCCCAAAGATGCCCCAATAACTCCTGTAGCATATTTGCAAGGCTGTCTGGGAAATAAAGCAGGGGCAATGAAGTAGTTTTTGAGAGATACAGCAATACAGTGCGTGGGCAAACACTAATTCAGCCCTTGAAGCAAGGGTTCTCTTCCCTGTCCCTAGACGACCATTGAAAGTGGGTCACACCCCCCCAGTGACATCTATCGGTGGTTGAAATGGTCGCTTACTTTATTACCAAGGAACCTCGCTTGCAATTGGTAACACAGGCAAACGGACATAAAGGCACCCCTGGGCAACACTGCACAGAGCTCTGGACGGTGTTGGTCATGGAGTTATTTTAACTGTATGCACAGCAGGCCAAGGTTGGGAGAAATTCCTATGTGTTAGCAAAGTAAGATAAAACCCAAACATTTCTAAAGCGATAGCACTACTTTTCTGTGTCCCCAAACCAACCCAGCTGTTCCCACACGAGGCTTTGTGGTTTGGGGCTCGGGGTTCAGGTCGTGGGGCCAGGCCGAGGTGCGGCAGCTTGGGTGTGTGTGCGTTCACACTTCTCCCCACCACCGGCTGCTGGGCAGTCAGACTGTCCCTGTGGATGTCCATTTGCTGAGACATCCTCAGCTTTATTCTATGGCAGAAAAATGCATTAGAAATACTTTCAAAGTAGGAGGAAGATGACTGAGATGCAAGTCATCGCAGGGCCCAGGCTGCTGGATCTGATAGGGACATCGGCAAGTGGGGTCATGTTTCCTAAATGTCCCAGGGCCCCCAAATCATGGTTCCAACTGACTCAGCCATGTCCCTTTTCAGGGTGGACACCATGGTGGATCTACTGGACATGGACCGTCTGAAGAGATCGGGCTCCATGGAGCAGAGGCTGGCCTCCCTGGAGGAACAGGTGGGTCGGAGGTTGGGCCTGGCGTGGAGGCATCGAGACAGCACTCTGGGAAAATGATGGCCAGAAGAAATCTGGGAGTTCAGGGAACTCGTTCCCTACCAGAAGAGGCACTTTCTTTATTCTCTAGAAAATTCTACTCGAGCCTTCTGTGCTTGGGCCCCACCGTGTTCGCCTGGCGAGTCAGTCACATCGCGGGGACTGTGCTCCCGGCTGGTCCCAGGGAGCACGCTGGTCATGCCCACCTCCCGTCCTCCCCGAGTAAGGCAGGAGGAGCTAACAACAGCCTGTCACTCCTCTTGTGGCGCTGAGGAGAGATTGATTTGAGGGTCCACATGGACGGCCAGACCAGGAAGCAGCATGAGGAGGGAGCAGGTGCAGAGGGCTGGGGCTCGGGCTGGGGCTCGGGAGCCTGTTGTGCACACGGGGCAGCACAGTGGGGAGCAGAGCCGTCCTGGGGTGACGCAGCCAGTCAGCTCCAGCTAGTCCTGCCGGGCAGTGTGAGCTTCCTGGGGCCGCCGTAACACATGACCGCAGACCAGGTGGCTTAAATGATAAAAACTTACGGTTTGGGAGGCCAGGAGTCCAAAGTCAGGGTGCCCTCAGGGATCTGCTCCCTTTGGAGACTCCAGGGGAGGGTCCTTCCTGCTTCTTCCGGCTTCTGGTGGCCCCAGGCGCCCCTTGGCTTATGGCCCCATCACACCAGTCTCTGCCTCTGTCTTTGCACGGCCTCCTCCCTGTGTGTGTCTGGGTCTCCTCTCCGAGGACATCAGTCATTGGTTTCCAGACACGCCTAATCCAGTGTGACCACATCTTAACTAATTGCGTCTGCGGAGACCTCACTTCTAAGTAGAGCTGTGTTCTGAGGTTCCAGGAGGACACGAGTATCTGGGCACTTAGACCCACTGTGGTGGGTGTTTACTTATGTCCCATGTGCTCTGGGACTGGAGAGGTCCTGGGAGGGGAGATGGAGTGAGAGCAGGGCGGACCTGGAGGCAGAGGACTCGTGTGGGTGGGTGGAGTGCCAAAGTCCCACTGGCAGGCAGCATGGGGCATCCTGGGTGGTGAAGCGGCACCCATGCCGACATGGAGGGCAGGGCGGGAGGCCTGGCTGCCGCTACAGACGATGGGCCCTTGTCCACATCTGCGATCCCAGCAGGGCAGCTCTGTGGGTCTTGCATCAGCTTGGAGCCCTGGACAGATGTCAGCAGAGTCCCACAGTGTCCCTGTCTTTACCATCAAGAGTCACTGGTCCCCTGACACCGAGCATCCCTCAGCCTTCACCCCCTCCCCCATCAGTGCCCACTGGCCAGCCCAGGGCCAGTGCTTCCCACAGAGCCCCTGCTGCATGGCGGCCCCGGCAGCCACGTGAGCCCTGCTCCGTTTCCTGTTGCTGTTCCCTTCCAGGGCGTCCACCAGCCAGCTCCGTCCACCGTGCTGGGGTCTATACAGGCCACTTCTCCCAGTCTCCCCGTGGGTCCTTCCTTGATGACCCCCCGACCTAGGGGCAGTAGCAGCCAAGCTGTGTTTTTGTGTCTGTGTTAGTCACAGACAACTCCCAGCACCTTGGTCTCTGGAGAAGTGGCAGCACCTGTCCCGAGGGGACAGGTGGTTTGGGTCGTGGGGAGCCAAGGGCTGGGGAGCAGGCGTGGTTTGCACTTTCAGACAGCACAGGATGCTCAGGGGGGCAGGAGGCTGCATGCTGTGTGGGTGGCAGGTGCCATCCAGATCTTTCTTGGGACATGCCCTCCAGGTGGCCCAGACAGCCAGAGCCTTGCACTGGATTGTGACGACGCTGAAGGACAGTGGCTTTGGTGCGGAGACGGGCATGCCCACTCTGGGTGAGCGGGTGGCCCTGTTGGCAGCTGGGCTCCACAGGCCTGTGTGGAGACTGTGGGTGGGTGGGTGGGAGAAGCAGCTGCAGGGGCCCTTGCAGGAGGATGCCTCCGCCTGCAAGCCTATCTTGACCCTGTGGGCCAAGACTGCCCTGCCGAGCAGGCCTCCAGCTCAGCCCATCCTCGCAGCGGGCAGCCCACCCTGCTGCGCAGGCCTCCTGCTGCACACCACGCTGCAAAGCAGGGTGAGGGGTGGGCAGGTCCAAATGCCTAAGATGGTCACGTCTGTCAAGTGACAGAGCAAAGTCTAGTCTCCTGAATTTGCAGCCAACCAAGAGATGGACATACAGCTTTCCTTGGAAGTGGCTGGCTCCCAAGGAGCAGATCTGCCCCCGTTAGTTGGACGGGCCTTAGAGGCGGGCTGTGCCCCCTGCTAATCACTGAGATCTCTGAGCGCCCGCTGGGGGATGCCACCCTTACCCCATTGCTGTCCTCCAGGGCAGGGGCCCAGGGGAGGGGTGCCCACTTGGAGCTGGTGTCCCACTGCGTGGCTGTTTGGTCCTGGGGAGGTGGAGGTGGCCCTGGGGGCTTGGGGAAGGGCCAGGAGGAAGCGCCTGTCCTGCCTGGCTTGGCCTGTGTCATGGCCCTATGTGGCTGTTCCCAGCGCCCCAGAAGGCCCCCGATGAGCCGGATGCTGAGCTGGGCAGCAGGAGGAAGGCAGAGGAGCCGGGTGACGGCTATCACGTGAATGCCCGGCACCTCCTCTACCCCGTCTCCCCTGTCTCACGCTTCCCTGTGCCCAACGAGAAGGTGCCCTGGGAGGTGAGTGCCCTGCCCAGGCGCCAGAGGCAGGGTGGCCAGGCTGTGGGGGGAGGCCCTGCCCCAACCCCTCCCATGTTCACCATGGGAGCTCAGGAGGCTCTGAGCAGCTAGTGGCCCTTGCTTGATAGTTGGGGAAACTGAGGCACACTGGGGTCGAGTCCCATGAGCCACCCAGCTACAGGAGCAGAGAGGGCCTGGTGGGTGCTCGGGCCCCACACGGAGCTCTACCCAGGGCTGCTTCTGTGGCTTATCAATGGCCCAGCTGTCCTGGCCCTGCCACCCACTGTGGCCCCTTATCCTAGACCCCGCTGTCCCAGTGAGCAGCCACTGCCCCTTCTGAGCACCAAGCATGGGAGAGGGAGAGGCACTGAAACAGAGATGGATACTGGCATAGGCGGGCATACCCCTGCCCTCCCCCCAGGCTTCCAGATATTCCGGAACATTCCAGGCAATTGCTTCCTTCTCACCTCTAGGGTCCCTTTTAGCCACATCGTGTCCTGGGAAGCCCCCCTCCCCCGCCCATAGGCCTCCATCTGGTGCTGCCGCCTGGGCCGATCCCTGTGGGGCGTCCATGTGGAGCTCCCCCTTAGCTCTGGCTCGGGCAGGGCTGCCCTGCACGCTGGGGCAGCGCGGTCTGGTGGGCAGTGGCCTTGGCTGTGAGTGGCCCTCAGACCCACCCGGGGCCCTGGGCCCTGTCTTCAGGCAAAGCCCTGAAGAAAACCTGCTCATTTTGCTACAGATGGAGTTTCTGATCTACGACCCTCCCTTTTACACGGCTGAGAGGAAGGACGCGGCCCCCGTGGACCCCGTGGGAGAGTGAGTGACCCTTCCCCTGCCCCCCTTGGACCCAGGGCTTCTCCACAGGGGAACCAAGAACCCTGTGCGGGGCCAGCAGGGAGGCTCGGCTCGTTCCCTCCAGAGGCCGCAGAGCGCGGCTGCTCTTGGCGCCTGTGGCCAGAAGCCCCTCTGGACCCGAGGCTGCGGCCACTCCAGCCGGGCGCTGAGAGTCGGGGCCACGTCCTCCCTCATGTCTGCTCAGCCTCCGCCTCTGTCTCCCGCTCATGGGACCTGCCCTCTCGCTTTGCTCCAGTGCCCCCGAGCCGCTGTGCAAGATCAGCTACAACGCGCTGGATGGCCTGAGGGACCGCCGCAGCTTCCACGGCGCCTACGTGGTCCAGGACGGGCTCCCCCTGTGAGTGTGGCCCACCCGCAGCCTTGGGGTTTGCTTCTGGGGCCGCGTCTACCTTTGGCAAACTGGACATCTTTCTGGTCCAATTGAGGAAAGGGAACCTCAACTCACAGTGCTCCGAGCACCCTGCTAGGAAACCGGGGAGGGCTGTGGGCTGCACGGCAGGGCCCTGTGGTGTCCTTGTCCCTTGGTCCTCAAGGCAGCCTTCGGGGACTTGGACTCATGGTGGTACAATAGAGACAGTGGTCACGTGTGAGGAAACCGTGCACTGCCTGCAGGATTGTGATGGCCTTTCCCGGCATCTGAGGTCAGCACTCTCCGTCATACAGGAGAGGAGCCCAGCATGAACGTGTCAGGTGACTGTGGATGCCACTGTGCACCAGGCTGGGGCTGGGGGAAGGAGTCTCCTCAGCCCTGGAAAGAAGGCTGGCCAAGGGGGCCTGAAGGAAGAGGAGGTAGCTGCAGGCCTTGCAGAGAAGGTTCTGGAACAGGGGGTGGGAGAGAAAGGCAGAGGCAAGAACAGGAGGAGCACGAAGCTGAGATGGGATGAGGCTTCCTCCCAGGCATCTGTGCTGGTGGTGGCCACGCGGGACAGGGCAAAGAGGCATCAGGAAGGCATGTAGGCTGTAGGAAGGTGACCGGGAGAGCAGGTGGGTGCTGGAGAGGTGACCGGGAGAGCAGGCGCTCTCACAGACAGTGGTGTGGACACGGACAGGTGTATCAGGAGGGACCCAAAAGGACGCACTTCAGACGCGTGGACTGCAATTGGTGGAAAGAACTTTTATATCGTAGCAGGTTTATGTAGTTTACTTATGGATTCTGTTTTTATATTTTCCTAGGCATGTTTTTTCTCTTTGAAATCCGTGCATCTTGGTCCATTTTGTGTTGCTAATCATGCAGTGCTAGAGACTGGAGTAGGTTATGAAGAAGAGAGGTTTATGTGGACTCGTGGTTCTGGCCCCAGGCATCTGTGGATGTCTTCTTGTTTTTTCTTTTTGTGGTACTGGCGATAGAACCCAGGGGCATTCTACCTCTGAGCTCCACCCCCAGCCCTTTTTTTTATTTATTTGGAAATAGGGTGTCTTAGGTTACTGAGGGTCTTGCTAAAATAATTACTCATTCTCAGTAATTACCGAGACTGGCCATATCCTGGGATCACAGGCATGTGGCGCTGTACCCAATTTGTGTGATGTCTTGTGTCTATCTTCTTTCTCTTTGTACAGATGAAGAGCAACAAGAAACATAAGAGAACATTGGCAGGCAATCTTGAAATTCCAAAATTGGATGGAGGCAGTAGATAGTCTGGTCCTGGCAGCAGCCAAAATGGACCATTTTGTGGCCGCTAGAGTGGTCTACGGGGACCTTAGAACTGGGGCATACATTGAGTTGGTATGAAGGCATCCCTGGGTTGGTATAAATCAGGACAACAGGGTAGGGCCCTTGGGGGATCTGGGTGCTGTGTCCACATTTCTCGGGGGCGGGCTGGTCTGGCCTTCAGCCTTGGGCAACTGCTGGGATAACTGCTGCTGATCCAGAGCTTCTTGCTTTGGCTGAATATTACATTTTTCTTTCTTGAGTTTTGCTCTGTGGTTCTTGAACCCAACCTGCAGTACTGTTGGATCGAGGTTCATTTCTGAGGCTGTCTTGAGGCTACAGTCTGGGTAGGGGTTCTTGTTGAAAAGGAGGTTCAAATCTTTCAGCTGCTTCTCAGTGAACGTTGTTCGTTTCCTTTGCGAAGGCTTCTGGTGTTTGCCTTCAGGAGAGGTCTTGGAGTCCGACATCTTGGAAGCTAGATGCACCCCTCCACTCAGCATCTGTAGTTATGGATGTCTTCTTGATAGTAGACTCCTGAGGCCGTAGGGGACATCATGAGGCGAGACAGGGCATGTGAGAGAGACCTGGCCAGACTGGCTTCCATAGCAACCTGCTCCCAGATGACCCATTCACCTGTTAAGCCACTAGTCACCAGAATGGATGGTCTGCTGGGGAGGGCCGAGTTCCAGTCACCTCTCACCAGGCCCACTGAGTCCCGACTCTAGATATCTCATCCTGGGATGAAATATTGACATGTTTTGGAGGGGACAGACCATATTTGAACCCTACAACAACTCATAAAGATACATATTCCTATTTTCTTCTGATGAATTTTAAAGTTAAATTTTTTCACTTGATTCTTTTTTTTTTTTTTTTTTTTTTGCGGTACCGGGGATTGAACGCAGGGGCGTTCTACCTCCGCGCTATGCCCCCGGCCCTATTTTTTTTATACTTTATTTTGAAACCGGGTCTCACGAAGTTGCAGAGGGCCTCTCTAAGGGGAGAGAGAGAGAGCGAGAGAACGAGAGAGCTGAGGCTGGCCTCGAACCCGGATCCTCTGGTCTCCGCCTCCCAAAGTACTGGGATTACAAGCGTGCGCCACCACGCCCGGCTGATTCTTTAATGCAGCTGGAAGTTTTTTATGGTGTGAGAGGGGTACTGTGTTAGTCAGCTTTCCATAACTATAACAAATGATGGAGATAATCAACTTATAAAGACTGAAGGTTTATTTTGGCTCACAATGTTAAAAGGGTCAGTCCATGGCCACTTGGTCCTGTTGCTTTTGGGCCGGTAGGGAGGCAGCACATCACAGTGGGACAAGCTGTTCACCTCCTGGCTGGGAAGTGAAAGAGAGAAAGAAGGGGCTGGGTTCCTCTATCCCCATCAAGGGCACGCCCCCAATGACCTAAAGACCTCCCTCTAGGCTCTGCCTCTTAAAGGTTCTGTACCTCCCAATAGCACCTGCCTGGGGAGCAAGCCAGTGAATGGGATGGGACTCCACGGGGACCTCTGCTGAGGGTCTGAGGTTGGGAGGGGGGAGCAGAGGGGGAGTTGAGGCAGAGGGCTCTGCTGGGAACTGTCAATGACCCTGCTCAGAGGAGGCAGAGCTGGGTCCACCCGGAGGGTTTTGCCAAGTGTGGCAGGGTCGAGATCACTGAACCAGCCTCTGTTCTCCCCAGGAACCCCATGGGCCGCACGGGGCTGCGAGGACGCGGGAGCCTCAATTGCTTTGGACCCAACCACACACTGCACCCTGTGATCACCCGGTGAGTACTACGCCTGGCTAGGTGTCAGCACCTTGGGGACAGGGTCACCCACAGGAGGGTTTCCAGGATGCTCCCTGGTGCTCTGAGGGCAGAGAAGATGGCTTTGGCTCTTGGTACCATGGTGTCTGGGGTGTGGGCTGGGTCTGTGGTTAAACATGGATACACTCTGAAACAGGGCAGGTGTCCTCCCCACCCTCCCTGGGAAGAACCTGGCCCTCCCCGTGGAGGCTGCCCTCCTCCCAGGGTCCCCCGATTAGAGAACCCCCTCCCCCTGGAAAGAGACAGAAATCATAGCCGGGGCCCTACCAGAGAGCCACAGAAACTACAGACAAAACCAGGAAAATGAAATACGTGTAGCTCCACTGTGTGCTAACATTAATATCGTGGAGTTTATCCTACCAGGAGATATACACACCCACGCTCTCACACACCACTGCACACCTGCAGCCACGCACACACATCCACACAGACATACACACGTGCACATTGTAATCATGCACACACATCCACATGAATACTCCCCCACAGTGGGCTCACGCCTTAGTACTGAAACCGCCTGATGCTCACGCCCCCAAGGGGCGTGCATGGCCTCAAGTGACGGCCACCTTCCGGCCAGGTGCCGACTGGCCATGCACTTGAGGAACCCGGGTCCAGCCCACACTGCATTGGGCTCACACCTTTGAGGAACCCGGGTCCAGCTCACACTGCACTGGCTCACACCTGCCTTTCCCGAGTGTGGAGCTGGAGAGCCAGTCAAGGGGCACGTGCTTCTCGAAGGCTTTTGAAGAAGCTCCTCTAAAAGGGCCGGCTCCTTTCTGGTCCTACCAGCAGTTTGCAGAGTCGGGGAAGGACAGTCCCTAAGTGGCTGCTGTGACCGTTCTTCCCTTGGGCTCCAGCTCCTTAGAAAAGAAGACAGGAGTGGGGAGGGGGAGCCTGCCGCTGCCCCCAGGCAGGCCACCTTGAAGGCTGCTGGTCCAGGGCGGGTGGGGGGGGGCGGGGCGGGCTCCCCAGGCGCAGCTGTGAGCCCATCCCTCTGCAGGTGGAGGCGGAACCAGGACGGAGCCATCTGCAGGAAGAGCATAAAGAAGATGCTGGAGGTGCTGGTGGTGAAGCGGCCTCTCTCGGAGCTCTGGGCCCTGCCGGGGGTGAGCCGCTTCCTGACCTGCCGGTTCCATCACCCATCCGTCCTCTGCAGTCACTGACAGCGACTGTCCCAGCCTCGGGCTCGGGTGTGTCCGTGCTGGCTGTGCTTCTCAGAGCCTCTCCCTCCTGCTTCCTCCAGTTACCGTTGGGAAAACTGAGGCTCAGATTCTTTTTTTTTTTTTTTTTTGCAGTACCGGGGATTGAACCCAGGGGCGTTCTACCTCCTTGCTACACCCCCGGCCCTATTTTTTTATACTTTATTTTGAAACTGGGTCTCACGAAGTTGTGGAGGGCCTCACTAGGTAGAGAGAGAGAGAGAGAGAGAGAGAGCGAGAGAGAGCGAGAGAGAGCTGAGGCTGGCCGCGAACCCGGATCCCCCAGTCTCTGCCTCCCAAAGTACTGGGATTACAAGCATGCACCACCATGCCCGGCCGAGGCTCAGATTCTCTTTTGGGCACCTACTGTGTTCCAGTCCAGGTGGCTGAACGAGGGCCCCTGCAGAGCTCAGGGTGTGTGGGGAGATGGGTCAGGGTGTGCGGGGAGACGGCTCCTCACAGACAAGCACCCCTCACTCTCCAGTCCCTGAGCTGAGCTGAAGACGGACAGAAAGCATTATTCAGGGGCGGGAGGAGCCACAGTCTCTCCAGCCAGGGGTTGAAGACTGGAGGGCACCCCAGAGGCCTGGTGGGGATGGACAGACAGAATTGGGGTGCAGAAGGCCAGGCCTTTCCTGTCTGAGTGGCTCCAAACTTCTATTTTCTCCCAGATCAGTATGTCCCTCCCACCCCTAGGCCCTCATTACTGCAGGGATCAGAGAGGCTCATCTTGCTCGAGAATGGAGTCCAGCCAGGCCCTGTTCTCTCCTCTGAGAGTGTCCAGCGGGGCCTCTCCTCTGCCCTGTTCCCGAGGAATCCGTGATTCACCCCAACTTAGCATGAAGCCTTGCGGCCCAGTGGCTGCCTCAGTGGGTGCACAGGTGGCTGTGGTGTGCACAGGGCAGCGGCCACCAGGGGCTTCAGCTGGAATGTGGGTTCCTGGGCCAGGGCCTGGCTGCAGTATCTGAGATTTCTGGAAGTCCAGTGTGTGGGACTGGGGAGCGCCAGGCAAGGACGAGAGCATGCCCGCCTGCCCGCTGCGCTGTGGCCAGGATGGTGGGAGGCCACCGTAACCTTCTCGGGGAGCCTGAGCTCAGGACCAGTGCATGGGATCCCAGGGGCGTCCTGGCTCTCCGAGTTGGCGCCCCAGCCCGACATGCCCCTGTTCAGGCTGCTGGGCTCTTGGGTGCTGACGTGAGCAGGGGGTTCTGGGCAGTGTCACTCCAGCCCCGAGACAGCGTCTCTAGACATCAGACTCATGCCTGCCTTTGGCTCCTAGGGAGCTGGCCAGCTGCCCAGGCTGGGCAGGTGGCCAGTGGAGATGGGCCTCAGGGTGGCCTGGGATACAGCTTGGATGTCTTGCTGACTGGCCTTCGCCCCCTTCTCTGCTCAGGGGTCCCGGGAGCCAGGGGAGATCCTGCCACGGAAGCTGAAGCAGATCCTGCGGCCAGAGGCCTGGCCGGCTGTTGAGAACTTGCTGAAGCAGGGCGTGGAGGTAGGGCAGCCCCCACTCTCCACAGCCGCCTGGCTGAGCTCCCATAGCCTCTGGGCGCAGCGTGGTTATGAGGGACCCTGCCGTGCCCTGCTGGGCAACAACCCCATCCCCGGGCCAGGCCATCCTGTTTCCTTCTTTAGAAGCCTTGCCCCTTCTCTATCCAGCTTGCCTACAGCTTTCTCCCTACGCACAAATATGTGCATACTTCTAATAAAAACAGGCTGCACAGCACATATTTTCTATAACTTGCTTTTTCTCATAATCTGTTATGCTCCTATTTTTAGGTCAAGAGTTACAAATTGACCTCACTCTTTTCCAAGACTGTAGCCTTTTTTTTGGGAGCAGGAGGGCAGATACTGGGGATTGAACACAGGGGCATTCTACCTTTAAGCTACACCCCCCCCCAGCACTTTTGACATTTTTTTTAAATTTTGAAACAGGGTCTTGCTAAGTTGCTGAGACTGGCCTTGAACCTGTGATCCTTCTGTATCAGCCTCCCAAGTACTGGGATTCCAGGTGCGCACCCCCACGCCCGGCTTCTGTGGCCTGGTGTAGACTTCGTGTCCTAGGATTGATTTGAACCATCCCCTAGTGGGCATCTGAGTTGTTCCACATCTTAGGTGGAAGTAAGGGCAATTGTGGATGGTTTCGACCAACATATCCGGCAGTTTTGAAGGGTTTCACCTGCCCAGTGCCCGGTGAGGGGGCAGTACTGCCTTCTCTCTTTATTATTATTTTAAAAGAACTTATTGCCGGGCGTGGTGGTGCACACTTATAATCCAGTACTGGGGAGGCTGAGACAGGAGGATCACAGGTTTGTGGCCAGTCTCAGCTACTTAGTGAGGCCCTCCGCAACTTAGTGAGACCCTGTTTCAATATAAAGAATAAAAAATAGGGCTGGGGGTGTAGCTCAGAAGTAGAATGTCCCTGGTTTCAATCCCCAGTTCCACAAAAAGAAAAGAATTTACTTTACTGAAATTCACATAAAGCTAACTATTTTAAAGCAGACAATTCCATGGCATTTAGCACACTCACAGTGTTGTTCAGTCATCACCACCACCTAGTTCTAGAACACTCCACCATCGCTAATCGGCAGCCCGTGGCCCTCCCCTGGCTGGGCCACAGCGGGCTGCCTTGTCTCTGGGGTTGCTTGTTCTGGACATTTATTTCCGTGGAATCCTACAGCATGTGGCCTTCGGTGTCTGGCTTTTCTCTGAGCAGAATGTTTTTAAGACTCGCCAGCCTTGAATCCTCCCCAGGTCTCTGGAGGCCCAGCAAGGGCAGGCGGGTCCGATGTCCCGGGGAGTTGGTGCCCAGGGGTGTGAGTGGGATGGCGAAGGCTGTGAGCCCCCAGCCAGGCTGGTCAAGGCGGAAGCCTGGCCCGGGCAGCTCTGCCGGGCAGCCCTGAGCAGGCTGGTCAGGTCCAGAGAGCCAGGCCGGGGCTTGGTCAGGATGGACAGACGGCGCTCAGAGGCCGTCCCGGCAGGCCCTCTCTCTGGATGTGAGCCCCTCGGTGGTGGGCTGGGGTGCCCAGGAGTCTATCCATTGGGCCAGCTTCCCTGCCTTGGCTCTAGGTGTACAAAGGGTATGTAGACGACCCGAGGAACACGGACAATGCCTGGATCGAGACCGTGGCTGTCAGCATCCACTTCCGGGACCAGAACGACTTGGAGCTGAAGAGGCTGAACTCGGTATGAGGCCGGGCTCTGGAAGTGGGGGTCCCGGGGTGGGGGCTCCTCTGGATAGGCCTCAGGGCTTCCAGGGGAGGGGTCTGCCTGGGCTCGGGGCCAGAGCTGCCCAGGACCAGAGAGCGGAGGCTGCTGGGGTCAGAGTCTTGCCTGGAAGGTCCCAAGGGGGCAGATGGCTGGAGCTGAGAGCTGGACAGGTGGCCACGAGGTCCTGTGTCGTCCTGGGACCCGTGTCTGTGGGGGGGTTGCTTGAGGAGCATGATCAGGGTGAGGCTGGCAAGGCCATCGCTGTTCCTGGCGTAGACCCCTTTCATGGGGACACCCGTCCCCTGCACGTAGATCAATCCTACACATCCCTGATCCAGACCTGGAGTGGAAGAGTCACACACAAGGCGGTGTCCATGCTTCCTTAATGGAGGGTTCCCGGGCATGGCAGGGGCCGGCTCACCTGGCACAGGTGTCCTGATTCCCATTTTACAAAGTAGCCAGCTGTAAGGCGGCCTCCAGAGAGGGCTGGAGGCGAGGGCTGTGGGGTCCCCAATGCTGCTGCAGCCTGAGGTTCAGGGGTCCTGGGTGGACTTGGGGCTGGCTCAGGGAAGTGACGGCCATCTCCATCTTTCCAGCACTTGCACGCCTGCGACCCGGGGGTGTCCATCCGATGGCAGGTGGTGGACAGGCGCATCCCGCTGTACGCAAACCACAAGACCATCCTCCAGAAGGCGGCCGCGCTGTTCGGAGCTCACTACTGACCGTGGACACAGGCGGGGCCGATCCCTCGACGGCCCTCATGGCGGCGTGCTGCTCTCTGCGCTCCTGCCCGGAACTCCAGCTGACACCTGCTGCCCGAGGCACATGCAGCCCTGGGCCTCAGTGCCAGAGGGGGCTGTGGGCACCGGCGTGATGGGATTCAGGGCCAGTCCAGGCTGACCAGTCAGACAAGCTCCTGAACTGGAAGGCACCGAGGCACCCACCTCAGGGGAGCCTGGGACAGGATGAGTCACTCAGAGTGGAGGAGCACAGGGACTCCACCAGCCGTCGCTGCCTCCCCCAGGCTGCTGGCAGCCTTGGCGCTCACCAGTGACTGGTGGCCCGTCCCTTCTTGGTCACATTGTCATGAGCAGCACATCCACCCTGGAGGTGCATATGTCCAGGGCTGAGTTTTCTGGAGAACTGGGGTCCCCTGTGGGCTCCTCCTGCCCGTGCCTGGAGGATGTGGAGAGGCGACCTGCCTTGACACCCTTGTGGCCTCCTCGAGCCTGATATGATCTAACTCAGAGCCTTGCCTGGCCCGGGACAGGGCGCTGTGTGGCGCTGGGGCTGGGCAGTGCGGCCCCTGGGACCCGCAGAGGCACAGGAAGGCCCCGCTCTGGCAGGAAGGCCCTGTGGCGTGCGGCAGGAACTATGGGCCCCCAGGTTTGGAATCATGACTCACAGAAACAGAAACTGTCAGGCGCCATTGGGAGGGAATGACATAAAAACCCAAGAAGGTCAATCTCATTAAGTCTCAGGCTGGCCTGGCCAGCGTTCCAGCACCTTCCACGAATAAAGTTTCTGACATGTCTTGTGGATGGGACATGATTGGCCCTGACATCTCTCCTGGCCCACGGGGAAGCTGGGGCTGGGTGCTGGGCTGGACAGTGGGCTGGGTGCTGGGCTGGGGAGTGGGTTGGGGTACTGGGCAGTGGACTGGGGTGCTGGGCAGTAAGTTGGGGTG
>PVJS01044895.1:0-16477 GCA_004027185.1 Glis glis
ATAATAATAATGAATAAAAAATTAAAAAAAAATAAAATGGGGCTGGGGTGTAGCTCAGAGGTAGAATGCCCTGAGTTCAATAAACACACACACACACACACACACACACACACACACACACACACACAGCATCTCACTAAATTGCTGAGGGTAGACTCGAACCTGTGATACTCCTGATTCAACCTCTTAAGTTCAAGGATTACAGGCATGCACCACCACACCCATGTACAACACTAATTTTTTTTTCTTATTTTTTTTGTACAGGGCCAGCTTCAGCAACTTAGTGAGGCACTCTGCAACTTAGCGAGACCTTGTTTCAAAATAAAAGAATAAAATTGGGCTGGGGGTGTAGCTCAGAGGTAGAATGCCCCTGGGTTCGATCCCCAGTACCAGCAAAAAAAAAAAAAAAAAAATTAGCTGGGCATGGTGGCATATGCCTGAAATCCCAATACTTGGGAGGCTGAGACAGGAGGATTGTAGGTTCGAAGCCAGCCTCAGCAACTTAGTGAGGCTGTCAGCAACTTAGTGAGACCCTATTTTCAAATGAAAAATAAAATAGGGGGGGCAGCTCTGAGCTGCACTGCCAACCCTATTTTACTTTTTATTTCTCAAATGTTCCTTGTTTTTGATGACCTTGACAGTTTTGAGGAGTATTGGTTGGGTATCTTGTGGGATGTTCCACTATTACTATTATGTTCCACTATTATGTTTACCTCACTGAACTTCAGATGTGGGTTATTTGAAGAAAGACCACAGAGGTAATATGTTATTTTCACTACATCACATCAAATGTGCACAGTATTGACATGATTTATGACTGTTGACGTTAGCTTTGGTTTTGTTTCTCCACTCTAGTGTCATTCTCCTTTTTCTCCCTTGTTTACTGTACCCTTTGAGAAAAGTTATACCTTTTACAATTATTTTAACAATAGTCTGTAGTTTTTAGTTGTAGAAGTCATATATCTTAAATCAGATTTATTGCTACTTTGTATTTGGTGCTCGTCATATATATATAATTGTTTTTCAGTACCAGGGATTGAACCCATGGTCTCCTACATGCTAGGTAAGCACTCTACTTCTGAGCCACATCCCCAGCCCTCTAGTTCTATATATTTATGCTATTGTGAATGGCATTTTTAATACTTTGATTTCGGATTGTTTCTTGGTAATATACACAAATAAAATTATGAAATGACTCTATTTCTGGCACTATCCTTGGCTGCTAAATCTTATTTATCTCATGCTGATATAGCTACTTGAGCTTTCTTTTGATTCATGTTAGCATTTTATATCTTTTTCAATCTTTTTGCTCTTAATCTCTTTATATCTTTACACTTAAAAGTCATATCTTATATGCCTTTTTTTGTGTGTGTGTGGTACTGGGGATTGAACCCAGGGGCATTTTACCTCTGAGCTACACCCCCAGCCCTATTTCATTCTTTATTTTGAAATAGGGTCTCACTAAGTTGCTGAGGTTGGCCACAAACCTGCGGTCCTCCTGTCTCAGCCTCACTAGTACTGGGATTACAAGCGTACACCACCACTCTAGCTTTCTTATAGGCCTTTGTATGTGTGTGGGGGGGTATGGGGTTTGAACCCAGGGGCATTCTACCTCTGAGCTACGCCCCCAGCCCAATTTTTTTTTTTTAATTTTGAAACAGGGTCTCACTAGGTTAATGAGAATCTCACTACTTGCTGAGGCTGTTCTCGAACCTGTGATCTTCCTGTCTCAGCCTCCCAAGTACTGGGATTACAGGCATGTGCCACGACACCCAGCAGCCTTTGATTTTTGGTGTTGTTTGTTTTTGTTTGGTACTGGGGCTTGAACTCAGTGGTGGCATTCTATCTCTGAATTATATCTCCAGCCCTTTTCATTTTGAAAGAGTCTTGCTAAGTTGCTTAGAGTCCTGCTAAATTGCTGAGTCTGTCCTTGAACCTGAGATCTACCTGTCTCAGCCTCCCAAGTAGTGGATTACAGGCATGTGCCACCACATCCAGCTAATCTCTGCCTTTTAATTAGAGTGTTTCGACCATTTATATTTAATGTGAACACTGCGATGGTTTGATTTAAATCTGCTATCTCACTGTTTGGTTTCTATTGGTCATATCTATTTTTCTATTCATCTTCTTCTGAATTAATTGGATTTTTTTTTTTTTTGGTACTGGGGATTGAACCCAGAGGCATTCTACCTCCAAGCTACACCCCCAGCCCAATTTCTTATGTGGAAACAGGGTCTCACTAGGTTGCTGAGAGCCTTGCTAAGTTGCTGAGGCTGACTTCGAACCTGTGATCCTCCTTTCAGCCTCCCAAGTACTGGGAGTACAAGTATGCACCACCACACCTGGCTAATTGGATATTTTTATGATCACATTTTATCACCTTTGTTAACTTGGGCTGGGGGTGTGGCTCAGTGATACAGCATTTGCCTAGCACACCCAAGGCCCTGGGTTCTATCCCAGCAACAGACACACACACACACACACACACACACACACACACACTCACACAAAAGCTTTTTGTTGGCTGGTCTTGATGACACACTATTTGAATCCCAAGAACTCAGGAGGCTGATATGTGAGGATCATGATTTCTAGGCTAGCCTAGGAAACATCATGAGACTCCATCTAAAAGGAAAAGAAAAGCCGGGCGTGGTGGCTCACGCTTGTAATCCCAGTACTTGGGAGGCTGAGACAGGAGGATCCAGGTTCACCACCAGCTTCAGCTACTTAGTGAGATCCTGTTTCAAAATAAAGGACAAAAAGGTAGAATGCCCCTGGGTTCAATCCCCAGTACCACACACACACACACACACACACACACACAAAGGAAAATAAAAGCCAGGCATAGTAGCACATGCCTATAATTCTAGTACTTGGAAGGCTGAGACGGGAGGGTCACAGGTTCAAGGTCAGCCTCAGCAAGTTGTGAGACTCTCATCAACCTAGTGAGACCCTGTTTCAATATAAAAATAAAATAGGGCTGGGGATATAGCTTGGAGGTAGAATACCCCTGAGTTCAATCCCCATACCACACACGCAAAATGTAAATTAATTAAAACATAAAAAAAAGAAATTAAGAAAGGAAGGAAGAAATTAAGAAAACTCTTTCATGTGCTGTTTGATGATTGTTTTAGGGTTTAATGTATCACTGTTTGCCTTCAACTGATATTATACCTCTGTACATTTAAGAACCTTACCTACATAACGTATTTCCATTTCTTCTTACCTGATTGTCACATATTGTACCGCCACAAATTTTATAAACACACAATATATTGTTAGTAGTTTTGTTTTCAACAGTTAAATACCCTTTTAAATTTTATTTTATTTATTTAACTAATTTATTTATTTATTATTTTGGTACTGGGGATTGAACCCAGGCACTCTCTACTAGTAAGCTACATCCCCAGCCCTTTTTTTCCAATACTGGGGATTGAACCCAGGGCCATTCTACCTCTGAGCTCCACCCCAGCCCTATTTTTTATTCTTTATTTTTGAAACAGGGTCTCACTAAGTTGCAGAGGGCCTCACTAAGTAGCTGAGGCTGGCTGCCAACCTGCAATCCTCCTGTCTCAGCCTCCCAAGTACTGGGATTACAAGCATGTGCCACCACACCTGGCTTTGATTTTTTATTTTGAGACAGGATCTTGCTAACTTGCCCAGGCTAGTCTTGAACTTGTGATCCTTCTGCCCCGTCTTGAGTGGCTAGGATCACAGGCATGTGCCCCCATGCCCAGCTTTTTTTTTTTTTTTTGAGACAAAGTCTCACTGTGTTGCCTAGGTTGGTCTCTAACTTGTGGGCTTAATTGATCTTCCTACCTTACCCTCTCCAATAGCTAGGACTGTAGGCATGGAAAATCAAACCCAGCATGCCTAGTCATTTTGTATCAAGAAATTACTGAACTGCCTTTAATAACTTTGTTACCTTTTGGATACTGGAGATTTTATATCCTTTCTTTTCTTTTTTGTACTAGAGATTAAAACCAGGGACATTCTACCTCCAAGCTATACCTCAACCCATTTTTATTTATTTTGAAACAGGATCTTGCTAAGTGCTGAGGGTCTCACTAAGTTGCAGAGGCTGTAATCGATCCTTCACTCTCAGCTTCCTGAGTTCTGGGATTCTAGGTGTCAGAAGTAAATTTCTATGGCATCATTTTTAAAAAGACATATTTGAAAGCAGCTCTGCAAGGCAAATTTTTACTTTTTGCAAAAAGGGTTCCCACCACCAGTAAGGTCAGGGGGGCAGGAACAACATGGAGGAAACTTGCTGGGCACTTTATTTTTGGAGAATGGGGGGGGGGCTTCTGTGCTGTGCTCCTATTGGTGGGAACAGCCTCACAATCTTTACGCCATTGGCTGAAGGGGATGCCAGGGGAGGAGTTGGCACTGATGTTTTCCAGGAAATGCTATCTACAAAAATACAAGCACAGGTAAAATTAAACAATGGCAGTTTTATAAAATGGAGCCCAAGTCATGCTATTACTTTGATAGAAAAGATCTAATTTTATTCTCACATAGGCGTACACTACCACACCCAGTTTGTATTCTTAATATATTCTAAATACTCCTGAGCTTTGTTCTGGGACATGGTTATTTGGAATCAGTTTGGTTTTGTTGTTGTTGTTTTTTCAGTCTTTATGTGTGTGTGTGTGTGTGTGTGTGTGTGTGTGTGTTACTGGGGATTGAGCCCAGGGGCATTCTATCTCAGAGCTACACCCCCAGCCCTATTTTATGTTTAGTTTGAAACAGGCTTTCACTAGGTTGATGAGAGTCTCACTACTTGCTGAGGCTGTCCTCAAACCTGCAATCCTCCGGTCTCAGACTCCCAAGTACTGGGATTACAAGTGTGTGCCACCACGCCCGGCCCTTTCAGTCTTATTTTTAAGGCTTGTTGGATGAGACCACAGCATTATTTAATTTAGAGCTAAATTTCCCCAACAACCAAGATAAAATCATTCTCAGTACTCTACCTAGTGCACTGTTGATCATGAAGTTTTTCTCTCTGGGTGATAGAACAGGAGCTGTCCCTCACCCCCTGTGCAAGGCTCAGGAATTACTTCCCTCATTCCTTCCACGTGTTCTTTTCCTGGTTTTGCATAGTTTCCTCTCACTCCTGCGCTGATCAGTACTCAGGGAGGACTCCATGAAGGCCCTCTCTGCATGGCTACAGGACTCTCCTCTTTCCTATTCTGCTTTGCAAATCCAGCCACCCTGGCCTCCTCTTTTACCTCACTTTTTCTCCATAACCCAATAAAGTTGCCAGCTCCCCTTTCTTGTGCCTCCATTTGAAAATCCTTCTGGGTTACTTGGGAGGCTGAGACAGGAGGATTGCGGGTTCAAAGCCAGACACAACAACTTGGTGAGACCCTCAGCAACTTAGGGAGACCCTGTTTCAAAATTAAAATTGCAAGCCAGGCGTGGTGGCGCACGCTTGTAGTCCCAGTACTTGGGAAGCTGAGACAGGAGGATAGCAGGTTCATGGCCAGCCTCAGCTACTTAGTGAGGCCCTCCACAACTTAGTGAGACCCTGTTTCAAAATAAAGAATAAAATATAGGGCTGGGGGTGTAGCTCGGAGGTAGAACGCCCCTGGGTTCAACCCCCGGTACCGCAAAAAAAAAAAAAAATTGTAAAGGGCTGGGGATGTAGCTCAGAGGTAAAATGCCTCTGGTTCATTCCCCAGTCCCCCCCTCCCCCCACACACACACACTCCCTCCAGGCGGTAAGCGGGGCAGTGTCTCCCTGCTCACAGGTTGTTTATTTCTAATCTCTCGGGATCACTTTTTGTTGACCTATACGCACTGTTTTGGAAACTATTGCTTTCATAGATTTTGTCTGGCTTTCTAGTTGTTTCAGGCAGGAAGGTAAATCTGATCCCTATTCTTCAATCTTGGTCAGTAGTAAATCTGCAATCAATCCTATGTATCTTTTTTTTTTTTTTGCAGTACTGGGGATTGAACCCAGGGGTATTCTGCTCTCAGCCCTAGTTTTTATTCTTTATTTTGAAATAGGGTCTCACTAAGTTGCGGAGGGCCTCACTAAGTAGCTGAGGCTGGCTGCGAACCTGGATCCTCTGGTCTCAGCCTCCCAAGTACTGGGATTACAAGCGTGCGCCACTACGCCTGGCTCAAAATCCTATGTATCTTACTTAATGCATTTAAAATAAAATACGGATACCGAGGTATCCATACCTTTTGCAGTACAGCCGGGAGAGACCAGCACACACATCAGAAGGTGTGAAGGACTCCTGCGCAGCACCTCACTCTCTCTTCCAGAATGCTGTGCTGCCTTTAGTCCCTCGGAAGCTCGGTGTGGGTGGATGAGAACTCAGACCTGGTCTTTGGGGGCCTGGGCTGTGGGGTTTCCCTCTGAAGTGGGCCCACAGGGAACCCTGTCTCTTGTGGGTTGCATCTCTATAACTTCTCACTGAGACACACGCAGATCTTCTGCAGGCCGTGGCAAACGTGTCGATTGACTCTCAGAGCAAACCTGGTTATCAACCTTTTTGTTTCTTACCCCAGGCGCTTCCTGGAAACCCTTCCCATCAGCACAGCAGAGCCTGCTCATTTCCCTCTCCTCCATAATCAGGGCCAGACTCTGAACCCGAATGCCTCGCCTGGGCAGGAGTCTATGCAACCCCGCAAAACATGTGGGTTAATCTGGTGCAAAGTCACAACAGGTTGGAGGTCTAGGCCACCTCTGCCTGACAAAGGAGCTGGAGGTGGCTGATTCCACCTGCAGACTATTCATTCTGTCCCACGTTTCCGTGGATTCCAGCGCTTCCCTAATTCCTTTTGTCCACTGGAACTACCTGGGCTCCTCCATGGAGCAGATGGGATGAACTCATTAGCATCTGTAAGCAGGTCTGTGGAGGGGGGCTGGAGGGCTCGGTTCCAAGTGAATAGCATGGCAGCCTGGCTGAGGGCAGCTCCCCCTCCAGCCCCAGCTCAGAAACCTCAAGAATCTGCCCCAGGGGTAACACAGGCATCACACGGGAGCCTCCCAAGGCCAGCTTTAGGCATCCATGCATTTTTTTTTCACTCAACAAATATGAGACCTACTGTATCTCATGCCTTAATGGGTACTAAGGGTAGAGTAATGAGCAAAACCAAATGATATAGGGTCTTTTTATTTTTATATTTACTTATGGGGCTGGGTTTGAATTCAGGGGCTTTCTACCTCTGAGCTACACCTTAGCCCTTTTTATTTTTTGTTTTGAAACAGGGTCTTGCTAGGTTGCCAAGAGTTTCGCTACTTGCTGAGGCTGGCCTTCAACCTTCCATCCTCTTGTCTCGGCCTCTCAAGTACTGGGATTATAGGTGTGTGCCACCACGCCTAACTCTATAGAGCCTTTTTTATTTTTAAATGCAGTACTGGGAATTGAACATAGGGACTCTAACATTGAGCTTAATCCCCAGCCTTTTTTATTTTTATTTTGAGATAGGCTCTTGCTAAGTTGCCCAGACTGGCCTTGAATTTGCCATCCTCCTACCTCAGCCTCCTGAGTAGCTGGATTACAGGCATGTGCCATGGTGCCCAGTTTATAGAGCCTTTTGGGGGGGGGGGAAGAGTATTACCCACTTAGACAGGTATTCAGTGTGTGTGTGTGTGTGTGTGTGTGTGTGTGTGTGTGTAAAAGAGCACAAAATTTTATGCAAATATTATATATACACACATATATAAAATATAACTTTAATAAGCTTTAAGGGAGAATCAGTAAGGATAAACTAAAGAGAACTAACCTGGCCAGGGAGCTCAGAGAAGCCTTCCTGGAGAAAATGACAACTTGGTTAAAAAGTGAGGGATGAGGAGGTTTTGCTTTAATTAACAGAAGAGAAGGAGTGTTTCAGGTAGATGAAACAGAACATGCAAAGGCCCTGTGGCTTGAGGAAGCAGAAGTATGTGGCAGATTGTATTTTCCAAAGATGGCTACATCACTATGAGATACCGCATGGCTCTTCTTACAACACGGCACTGCACACATCCCATTGAGAGGGGAGGGCCTATGTTTCCTTCTTTTCTACCTAAGTGGGCTTGTGGCCACAGCAGACTTGATATTAAACCTAAAGGTTGTACGCCTCGTCTTCTTGGGCCCCAGACTCTGTGCTGTGCAGCAGCAACATGGCCACTTGGAGAAGCCACAGGTGAGGAGCCAGCTGACCAAGGGCAGTGTCCCCAGACACGTGCGTGAAGGAGCCTTTGGATGACTCTGGCCCCAGCCTTTGAGCCATTGTAGCAGACACCAGTAGAGCAAGCGCTGCACAAGTTGCAGATTTGTGAACCAAATAAGTAATAGCAGCTGGGCGCGGTGGTGCATGCCTTGTAGTGCCAGTACTTGGGAGGCTGAGACAGGAAGGATCTCAGCTTCGAGGCCAGCCTCAGCAATTTAGTGAGACCCTCAGCAACTTAGTGAGACCCTGTTTCAAAATATAAAATAAAATAGGGTAGCCAGGCGTGGTGGCTCACTCTTGTAATCCCAATACTTGGGAGGATGAGACAGAAGGATCTAGGGTTCACGGCCAGCCTGAGCTACTTAGTGAGGCCCTCCGCAACTTAGTGAGACCCTGTTTCAAAATAAAGAATAAAAAATAGGGCTGGGGGTGTAGCTCGGAGGGAGAATGCCCCTGGGTTCAATCCCCAGTACCACAAAAAAAAAAAAAAAAAAAAAATAGGGCTGAGGGTATTAAAAAAAGGAAGAAAGAAAAAATATAATAGCTTCATTATTTTAAGGCAGTACATATTGGCAAGCTTTGTTCTGTAGCTGCAGATCATGGTGTGGGGGAACTAGAAGTCCAGTGCAAAAGGGCACAAGACTTGGAGGACTGACTTGGAGGACTGCTCAAGAGACCGAGAGGGGCGAGGCTGCCCCAGGGCCTGCTGCCAGCCCAGGGACCCGACCGGCAGTCCTGGGGCAGAGTGGCCACGCACGCGCCGGCTGATCCAGCACACACCCCACAGCCTCACCCAGGGCCGGCTAGGCCACACGAAGCCCCTAGGCCCAGTCAGGGAGTGGGGTCTTCTTTCTAGGGGCAATGTGGACCCAAGCAAAGGGGCCACTGAAATGATCCTTGCCACTTCCGTTCCGGTGCTTCGAGACACCACCATAGCTGCTGGCCAGAGAGCTCTGGATCCATGTCCAAGGGAGAGGACAGGGCCAGGGCAGTCAGACTTCTGGTTTCTTCAGTATTTGTCATATGTCAAAGCAGAGACGAATCCTTCCACTTACAGGAGCAACCCTACATATCAACCCTGCTCTGGACAATTCCAGAACAGCTAAAAGGTGGCTACAGGCAAGGTCAGCCTCGCTGCTGCTTCCAGTCCTGTTTCTTTCCCTTCCTTCCTCCTCCTCTTCCTCCTCCTCCTCCTCCTCCTCTTCCTTCTCCTCTTCCTCCTCCTCTTCTTCTTCCTCCTCCTCCTCCTCCTCCTTTCTCCTCCTCCTCCTCCTCCTCTTCCTCCTCCTCCTCCTCTTCCTCCTCCTCTTCCTTCTTCTCTTCTTTCTCCTCCTCCTCTTCCTCCTCCTCCTTCGTATCACCCTCCTCTTCCTCTTTCTCCTCTTCCTCCTCCTCCTCTTTCTCTTCCTCCTCCTCCTCTTTCTCTTCCTCCTCCTCCTCTTCTTTCTCCTCCTCCTCCTCTTCCTCCTCTTCCTCTTCTACCTCCATCTCTTCCTCCTCCTCCTCTTCCTCCTCCTCCTCTTCCTCCTCCTCTTTTCCTCCTCCTCCTCTTCTTCCTCCCCCTCCTCTTCCTCCTCCTCCTCATCCTCCTCCTCTTTCTCCTCCTCTTCCTCCTTCTCCTCTTCCTCCTCTTCCTCCTCCTCCTCATCACCCTCCTCCTCCTCCTCCTCTTCCTCCTCCTCCTTCTTATCACCCTCCTCCTCCTTTTTACCCTCTTCCTCCTCCTCCTCCTTCTTACCACCCTCCTCTTCCTCATCCTCTCTCTCTCTTTTTTTTTTTTTTTTTGGTACTGGGGATTGAACCCAGGGGTGTCTACCTCTGAGCTACACCCCCAGCCCTATTTTATTTTAAAACAGAATCTTGCTGAATTGCTGTTGGCCTTGAAAAGGTAATCCTCCTGTTTCTGTCTCCCAAGTACTGGGATTACAGGCATACACCACACCCAGCTTTTTATTTATTTATTTATTTATTTACTTACTTATTTCTTTTTGTGTGTGGTGCTAGGGATTGAATCCAGTGGCATTCTACCCCCAAGATACACCCCCAGCCCTGTTTTATTTTTTATTTGGAAATAGGATCTCACTAAGTTGCTGGAGCCTCACTAAGTTGCTGAGGCTGGCTTCGAACCTGAGATCCTCCTGTCTCAACCTCCCAAGTACTGGAATTACAGGTGTGTGCCACCATGCCCGGCTTCAAACCCAGCTTCTTTTAAGTTTTATTTTTAATTGACAGATAAAAATTATGTGTATGTATATGGTACAATGTAATATTTTGATAAATGTATACTTTGTGGAATGATCAAATCAGACTAATATAATTTAATTGTGGTGAGAACATTTAAAGTCTTAGCCCAGCGTGTTGGTGCATGCTTGTAATCCCAGTACTTGGGAGGCTGAGGCAGGAGGATTGCATGTACGCGGCCAGCCTCAGCTGCTTAGTGAGGTACTTTGCAACTTAGTGAGACCCTGTTTCAAAATAAAGAATTAAAAAATAGGGCTGAGGGTGTAGCTTGGAGGTAGAATGCACCTGGGTTCAATCCCCAGTACTATAAAAATAAAATAAAATCTTATTAGCTTTTTAGTTTAGTTTTTTTTTTTTTTGGCAGAGTCTCACTAAGTTGCTGAAGGCCTTGCTAAGTTGCTGAGGCTGGCCTTGTAGCTGTGGTTCTCCTGTCTCTGCCTCCCAAGCACTGGGATTACAGGAGTACACCACCACACCTGGCTCTATTAGCTCTTTTATTTTATTTATTTATTTATTTATTTATTTATTTATTTATTTATTTTGTGGTACCGGGGATTGAACCCAGGGGCATTCTACCTTCCAGCTACACCCCAGCCCTATTGCTTCTTCTTCTTCTTCTTCTTCTTCTTCTTCTTATTATTATTATTATATTTATTTTTGGTGCTGGGGACTGAACCAAGGTGAATGATTGTCACCTTGCTGTACAATGCAACACCCGGATTTAGCAAGACCCTCCCTCAGCAATTTAGCGAGACCCTGTTTCAAAACATAAAATAAAATAGGGCTGGGTATGTAGCTCAGAGGTAGAAACCTCTGGTTTCAATCCCTAGTACCACAAAAGATAAATAATAAGAAGATGATAAGAAATGATCACATTGCCTAATTTACTTTATGTAAGTTTTCTACTACTTGTAACTAAACCATCCTAACTGATACAGACCTTCTTGTTGTGAAATCCCAGATTATAAATTTAGATTACTCTTCTACAAACTGAGGAAAAGACATTAACATTACAGACATTATGCTAAATGCTTCCTATTTAATCTACACTATGAGGCAGCATTAGCAGTTTTAAAACCTGGCTGCAAATTCTTTTACATTTTTCCCATCAAGAGGTGGGGTCTATGACCCTCCCCCAGGATCCAGGTGGTCTTGTTTATACAGTGGCCCTTCTATATCTGTGGGTCCTGCATGTGCAGATTCAACCAACTGTGAATTGAAAACATTTTTTAAAAATTGCATCAGTTCGAGCTGGGTGTGGTGGTGCATGCCTGTAATCCCGGTATTTGGAGGCTGGAACAGAAGAATGGCAGGTTCGAGGACAGTCTCAGCAAGTAGTGAGACTCTCAGCAACCTAGTGAGACCCTGTTCCAAGATGAAAAATAAAAAGGACTGGGGGTGTAGCTCAGAGGTAGAATGCCCCTGGGTTCAATCCCCAGTAGAACAATAAATAAATAAATACAATAAAAATTGCACCTGTCTGGCAGTATAACTCAGTGGTAGAACACTTGCCTAACATGTACAAAGCCCTGGATTATATCCCAGCACTTGAAAGAAAGAGAGAAAGAAAGAAAGAAAAAAAGAAAGAGAGAGAGAGAAGGAAGGAAGGAAGGAAGGAAGGAAGGAAGGAAGGAAGGAGAAAGAAAGAAAGAAAGAAAGAAAGAAAGAAAGAAAGAAAGAGAAAGAAAGAAAGGGAAAGAAAGAAAAGCATGTGTGCAAAATATGTCCAGGCATGCGCGTGCGCTCTCTCTCTCTCTCTCTCTCTCTCTCTCTCTATTTTGGTCAGTATTCCCTAAACAATGCAGTACAATAGCAGCTGTTTATATAGCACCTACTTTGTATTAGGTAGTATGAGTAACTTAGAGATGATTCAAAGTCTACAGGAAGATGTGTGGGTTATATGCAAATACTATGCCATTTTGCATAAGGGGCTGGCACAGCCACAGCTTTTGGTATCCACAGGGTGGTGGGTGTCCTTGAACTAATTTCCCATGGATACCAAGGAACAACTGTTCATCCATCAGTAGAACACAGTGATGGGCTGCGTCATAAAAGCTACAGAGCTTTCTCCTTGTTTCAACTGCTCTGAGACAGGAGGATCACAGGGTTGAGGCTAGTCTCAGCAACTTAGTGAGACCCTGTTTCAAAATAAAAAACAAAATAGGGCTGGGGGTGTACCTGGAGGTAGAATGCCCCTGCATTCAATCCCCAGTACCAAAAAACAAAAGCCAAACCAAAACAAAACAAAAACCTACCCTAAGACTACGGTGCTTGAAGTCCTGGAGTGGTGTTTGGATTGACAGTCTCAGCGGATCCCAGCCTGCAGCCCTCCCCTGCTAAGGCCCCAGGCATGTGAACGATGCCATCTTGGACCCTCCGGAGCAGCTTATCAGCCAGCTGAATACCACCAAGTGACTTCCATGGATGCTCCCGGAACCAAGGAATCACCCAGCCAAGCCCTGCTTAGAACTGGGGCTGTTATTTTAAGGCACTGCATTTTGAGACTCTTGCTTACCCGGCAGTAGATAGGCGGAGCAGGTAGGCTTTATTATTTCTGCACTGCAGATAGGAAGGACTGAAGCGAAGCTCAGAGTAGCTAGTGAGTGGTGGAGGTCGGATTCAATCCCGGCGTCTAACTCCAAAGCCGCTTTCTTCCCACTGGCCTGCAATGCCCGGTCGTTCCCTGACACCGGGCACCACCCCGGTCCTGTTCTCTGACCCCAGGCTCACACTCTGACTATTCTCTAGACTTAAAGTCCCTCCGTGACACACTGGATGGCTGACACCATCCACTCAGCCTTTCTCTACCTGCTGAATCGGTGGCCGGGTCGTTGCTGCCTGCCACGGGGCTCCTGTTTCTGCCTGGGCTGCTCTGGCTCCTCCAGCCTCGGGCCCTGCTGGTGGAAGTGCTGTGCTCTCCCCTCACACCACACGGTCATCGCGCGTCCACTCAGCTCCAGACTCCTGAGCAGGTGCCGAGGATGCACAGGGCAGCCCGCTTCCAACAGACAGAACACGAAGGCAGGACTTGTTAGGTTTGCTAACAGACACCAAGAAGCAATGTCTAGGTGGACACTATCCTCTCAAAGAAGGCAAGACATTCATTCCAGAATCGTGCCATGTTCCTCAAATTCCTAAAAACTTACCAGTTGTCATCACTTTTGTTTCCTTCCTTCCTTCCTTCCTTCCTTCCTTCCTTCCTTCCTTTCTTCCTCCCTCCCTCCCTCCCTTCCTCCCTCCCTCCCTCCCTTCCTCAAGACTCTGCCCAAAAGAATCCTCTGGCTCCCATTTCCTTTGTGCCTGTCTTCCCTTCCCTTCCCTTCCCTTCCCTTCCCTTCCCTTCCCTTCCCTTCCCTTCCCTTCTTCTTCTAATATCGGTGATTGAACCCAGGGGCATTCTACCCCTGAGTTACATCCCCAGCCCTTTTATTTTATTTATTTATTTATTTTGGTACTAGGGATTGAACCGAAGGGTGTTTACCTCCGAGCTACACCCCCAGCCCTTTTTATTTTTATTTTATTTTTTTTTTTGTTTTTGCGGTACCGGGGATTGAACCCAGGGGCATTCTACCCCCGAGCTACACCCCCAGACCTATTTTTTATTCTTTATTTTGAAACAGGGTCTCACTAAGTTGCGGAGGCCTCACTAAGTAGCTGAGGCTGGCTGCGAACCCAGATCCTCCGGTCTCAGCCTACCAAGTACTGGGATTACAAGCGTGTGCCACCACGCCCGGCGGCCCCCAGCCCTTTTTACATTTTGTGTGTGTGTGTGTGTGTGTGTGTGTGTGTGTGTGTGTGTAACTGGGGATTGAACCCAGGGGTATTCTGCCTCCGAGCTACACCCCCAGCCCTATTTTTTATTCTTTATTTTGAAACAGGGTCTCACTAAGTTGTACAGGACCTCACTAAGTAGCTGAGGCTGGCCATGAACCTGCGATCCTCCTGTCTCAGCCTCTTAAGTACTGGGATTATAAGCGTGTATCACCACGTCTGGCTACATTTCATTTTGAAACAGGGTCTCACTAAGTTGCTGAGAGCCTCGCTAAGTTGTTGAGGCTGGCTTCAAACCTGTGATCCTCCTGTCTCAGCCTCCCAAGTACTGGATTACAGGCATGCATCACCACGCCCAGCCCATCCTCAATCCTTTTTATTTTTTATTTTGAAACAGGGTCTCACTAAGTTGCTGAGGCTGGCTTCGATCCTGTGATCCTCCTGTCTCTGTGGGATTACAGACATGAACCACCATGCCTGGCTTGTTTTGCTTTATTTTAGCATATGACAGTAACAACTCACTGCTCTCCCTAGCCTGGTTCACAAATTGGGCTCTGAAGTCTTTCCAGAGTCAATTCCTCTATCTGATAGAGCAAGACGTGGTCACCTCTCAGGAATGTTAGCAGCAGCAGCAGCGCTGTCCTCCCCTCCTAGGCTCCCTGTGCGCTTCCTGCTCTGTCCCTGACTGATCTTCTCTCTGTGTCACTCACTGCCTGCGTTTCCCCATCGGAATCCCTAGTGCCTGGGTCGTCAGGGATGAGAGGTAGCTGGTCCTGCGTGGCCTCAAGACTCTGCCCAAAAGAATCCTCTGGCTCCCATTTCCTTCGTGCCTGTCTCACGAGGCAGCAACTGAAAACAGAGGACTTCCAGGACCCAAACAGTCTAATCCGATGGAGGGACTGCGGACACCATGCAAATGGCTTCCAGATAATCTCACACAGATGAACACAGTGTCAGCCCTATGGGACTTTTTTTTTTTGCAGTACTGGGGATTGAACCCAGGGGCATTCTACCTCCGCGCTACACCCCCGGCCCTATTTTTTATACTTTATTTTGAAACCAGGTCTCACGAAGTTGCAGAGGGCCTCACTAAGTAGAGAGAGAGAGACAGAGAGAGAGAGAGAGAGAGAGAGAGAGAGAGCGCTGAGGCTGGCCACGAACCCGGATCCTCCAGTCTCCGCCTCCCAAAGTACTGGGATTACAAGCGTGCGCCACCATGCCCGGCCCCCATGGGACTTTTTAAGTAGAAGTGAGCTCGCATTATTTTAGAATCCCAAACAGAACAGAACAGAGAAAGAAGATAAACAGGCCCGGTATGGTGGTACACGCCTATCATCCCAGTTCTTGGGAGGCTGAGACGGGAGGATCTCAGGTTCCAGGCCAGCCTCAGCAACTTAGTGAAACACTCAGCAATTTAGTGAGAGCCTCAGCAACTTAGCAAAACTCTGTTTCAAAATAAAAAATAAAGCCGGGCATGATGGTGCACACCTGTAATCCCAGTACTTGGGAGACTGAGACAGGAGGATGGCAGGTTTGAGACCAGCCTCACCAATTTAGTGAGGCTCTCAGTAACTTAGTGAGACCCTGTTTCTAAATAAAAATAAAATAGAGCCGGGCATGGTGGCGCACACTTGTAATCCCAGTACTTGGGAGGCTGAGACAGGAGGATCACAGGTTCATGGCCAGCCTCAGCAAGTAGTGAGGCCCTCCGCAACTTAGTGAGACCCTGTTTCAAAATAAAGGAATAAAATAGGGCTGGGGGTATAGCTCAGAGGTAGAAAGCCCCTGAGTTCCATCCCCAGTACCACAAAAAATAAAATAAAATAGAGCTGGGGGTATAGCTTGGAGGTAGAACGCCCCTGGGTTCAATCCCCAGCACCAAAATAAATAAATAAAAATAAATAAATAATATAAGCTGGGTGCAGTGGCACATACTTGTAATCCCGGTACTTGGGAGGCTGAGACAGGAGGATTGCAGGTTCAAAGCCAGCCTCGGCAATTTAGCGAGGTAGTCAGCAACCTAGTAAGACCCTGTTTCCAAATAAGATATAAAATTGGGCTGAGGGTGTAGCTTAGAGGTAGAATGTCTCTGGGTTCAATTCCTACTACTACTACTACTACTACTACTACTATTAATAATAATAATAATAATTTTTAAAAAAGGCTGGGAGTGAGTGCAGCTTGGAGGTAGAATGCTACTAGATTCAATCCCCAGTATGAACGAAGAAGAAGAAGAAGAAGAAGAAGAAGAAGAAGAAGAAGAAGAGGAGGAGGAGGAGGAGGAGGAGGAGGA
>PVJS01044896.1:0-16485 GCA_004027185.1 Glis glis
GAGACAGGGAGAGAGAGACAGAGAGAGAGAGCTGAGGCTGGCCGCGAACCTGGATCCTCCGTTCTCCGCCTCCCAAAGTACTGGGATTACAAGCGTGCGCCACTACGCCCGGCTTCTATTGTGTTGTTTTTACATTTTTATTAGCTTTAAATTTTTAATTGTCAGGCGTGGTGGTGCACGCTGTAATCCCAGTACTTGGGAGGCTGAGACAGGAAGATCGCAGGTTCGAAGCCAGCCTTGGCAACTTAGCAAGGACCTCCACAACTTAGTGAGACCCTGTTTCCAAATAAAAAATAAAATCGGGCTGGGGGTGTAGCTCGGTGGAATGCTCCTGGGTTTAATCCCCAGTGCCACACACACACACACACACAAATTTAATTATGGCAAAATACACAAATCTTAATAATTCACCACTTTAAGCATGTTTATGTGTATAGTTTAATAGCATTAAATACATTCACATTGTTGTGCAATATTTTTACATTTTCAAGAAGGTATAATTGATTTATTCTGAGGCAGAATTTGAGAAGAAGAAATATTCCTCATATGTGTACAGCAGTATCTCTATGTAGTTTTTATTGAGATCATGAAATAATTGGTATTTGCTTCATATGGATTTTCAAATATAGCTTTTCAATTAAAGTCTTGAAAGTAGAAACATATTTTAAATGTAGTGAAATGCGCAGATCTTAACTGTACAGTTTGAAGCATTTGATGAGGAGATATACAACAATTAAGATATAGGGTATTTTATTAAGTGACTTTTTTTTATCAGAAAGTCATGGGATATCAGAGCTAGAAGAGTCTACCATCATCATCCAGTTTAATCTTACTTTACAGATTCAGAAAGCAGAATTTGAACCCCAAAGACCTTTGACTGAGATTTTTAACTAACAGAGGCTAGTTAAAATGAAAGCAGATCTGATATCTGCTTCTCAGTGTTTTCTTTGGTGTCTTTTACTGGTGTCTAGTGTCTGTTACCTTATCTTTTCATTTTTCCCTCCTGTGGTTCCATCTGAGTAAGAGAAACTGAAAACTATACTTTTGCAAGTGGTAGAATTAGATCCTTGTTGGGCTGGCTGGGCTGCTCTTTCTTTAGCCAGTTGGCGCAGGTCATGTAGAAAATAGGCCTGGTCACTAGGATTTCACCGCATAGATTTCTTGTATTTTTTTTTTTTGGCACGGTACCCAGGGGCGTTCTACCTCGGAGCTACACCCCCGGCCCTATTTTTTTATCCTTTTTATTCTGAAACCGGGTCTCACGAAGTTGTGGAGGGCCTCACTACTTAGCTGAGGCTGGCCACGAACCAGGATCCTCCGGTCTCCGCCTCCCAAATACTGGGACTACAAGTGTGCGCCACCATGCCAGACTCTTTTTTTTTGCGGCACTGAGGATTGAACCCAGGGGCATTCTACCTCCGAGCTACACTCCCAGACCTATTTTTTATTCTTTATTTTGAAACAGGGTCTCACTAAGTTGCGGAGGGCCTCACTAAGTAGCTGAGACTGGCTGCGAACCCGTATCCTCCCGACTCAGCCTCCCAAGTACTGGGATTACAAGTGTGCGCCACCACGCCCGGCTTAGATTTTTTATTTTTTTAAGAGACAAGGGTCTCAGTCTGATTGTGATGTCCAGTCTGATTGTGAACTCGGGCTCAGGTGATCCTCCTGCCTCAGTCTCATAATAGTTGGAACTACAACTGTGTACGGGTGCTGGGCTTCACCGGATGGGACTTTTTTGGGTGGTTTCTGCCTGTTCCTCTAGATAGCACTGTTGTGAAGGAACAGTATGATTTGAGTTGTCAGTGTTTCCAAGTTCCCTTCTGCTGCGAGGTTGGCTGGTGGGACTCAGTCCGTCCTGAACCCCTGCTTGCGGTTGGGTTGTGGTACCTGGCGCTGGCGCAGCCTTGCCTGTATCTGCTGACTCGGGGACTGGGAGCGCATCCCTGGGGGGCTCATTGGTGGTGAGTGGTTGGGTTATACGGGCTTCTTGGTAGATGATTGTGGCATGAAGGACTTTACAAAACTCATACTCACGGGACCTTCCACAGCATGAGCATCCTAAACTTCACTTTTTTTTTTTTTTTTTTTGCAGTACTGGGATTGAACCCAGGGGCATTCTACCTCCGAGGTACACCCTCAGCCCTATTTTTTTTTTATTCTTTATTTTGAAACTGGGTCTCACTAAGTTGTGGAGGGTCTCACTCACTTAGTAGCTGAGGCTGGCCGCGAACCCTGATCCTCCGGTCTCAGCCTCCCAAGTACTGGGATTACAAGCATGTGCCACCGCGCCCGGCTCTAAACTTCACTTTCTCTTTGGCTAGGAGGGACAGATGATTATTTCACTGCCTGAGAGTTGCCTGCTCACCACGGACACGGTGATTCGAAGCTACTTAGGGTCGTACATTTCTAAGTAAGTGACCACATCATGTTTTTCTGGTGCCAGTGCTTCTCCTCGAAAGCCTCTGTCACCGGCAAATATGTCGTCTAAGGCACAGTGCAGTAGGACCCAGACTCTGTCTAGCTAATAAATTCCTGAAATCAAATAGAAGGTATATTCTGGTCTGGGAAGTTTGCTCTTCATGCATTGTAAACTGCATTTTTGAGGTCTTTAATAGGCTGTCTGGGATGTGGCTGTGAGTCCTGATCCATCACTTAACTAGAAAATGAAGGTTAAATGGGACAGTAGATGCCAATACACGGCGAGTGCCTCGACTCCCAGTAGTTGTCCCCTCCGTTATGTAGGTATCAGCAGATGTTACTTAACTCTTTCTTTTAGTTAAACCCTTATTGTATTTTCTTGAATTTTCCCTTCACTATGAGGAGTTTTGCCATTATGAAATAATGAATTTTCTTTAGGCACAGAAGAGCGGAGGTGATGTGGGAGTTGGGAAGATTGAGAACTATTTTCTAGTGCACATTATGGTGGCTTTAGTTTATGGGCACCTCTGAGGCAGAATGAGTGTGATCCTCAGCAGAAGGGATTTCTAAACTAGGAGGGTTGAAAGAGCGTGCTGTTTCTTAATGCAAGGTGAGCTCTGAACTTTCCCGCCCTTGTATCTTTCCAGGCCCGAGGGGGACAAGGATGCTCTTAGGATTAACCTTTTCTGAATAATTTTGTTTTGAGTAGAATGTATCCGTGTAGGAATCCTGACATTGAAAGATTAAAGATAACTTTTTCTAAACATATTCATGCCACATGAGATATCTTATTGGTAATTATGCAAAGCAACATTATGCAATTTCTTTTTTTTTTTTTTTTGGGGTACCGGGGATAGAACCCAGGGGCGTTCTACCTCTGCGCTATACCCCCGGCCCTATTTTTTTATGCTTTATTTTGAAACCGGGTCTCACGAAGTTGCGGAGGGCCTCACTAGGAAGAGAGAGAGAGAGAGAGAGAGAGAGAGCGAGCGAGCTGAGGCTGGCCGCAAACCCAGATCCTCCGGTTTCCGCCTCCCAAAGTACTGGGATTACAAGCGTGCGCCACCACGCCTGGCCTAACATTATGCAATTTCTGATAGAGCACCTTAGTTTAGGTGTAAAAGCTTTAGAGTGGCACCAGGTATATGATGAGCTAGTTAGTGCTGTCCTATAGAACTATGCACAGTTCTAGAGAGATGTTTTATTTTGTGTTTAATATGGTAGCCAGTTGTCAGAAGTGGCTTTTGAGTACTTGATGTGTGACTTGTCTTACTAAGGAATTGAATTTTAAACACTAACTTAGTTCTAAATAATTTTAATTTTTTTCCCGGTACTGGGGATTGAACCCAGGGGCATTCTACCTCTGAGCTACACCCCCAACCTTATTTTGTATTCTTTATTTTGAAACAGGGTCTCACTAAGTTGCGGAGGGCCTCACTAAGTAGCTGAGGCTGGCCGTGAACCTGCGATCCTCCTGTCTCAGCCTCCCAAGTACTGAGATTACAAGTGCGCGCCACCACGCCTGGCAATAATTTAAATTTAAATATCTCTGTGTACCCCGTGGTCACTGTATTAGATGATGTAGGTGTAGGTTCTTTCCACCATTTTTTTCCCCGCTGTATTTTATATCCTTAGCCGAGTGAAACAAATGGGCTTAAGACAAAAGCCTTCAAACAGGAGGACCAAGTTGGAATCAAACAGGTTTTTTTTTTTTTTGTTTTTGCAAAAAGATGTTTTATAAACAGTGGTGGAGCCTGTGTTAGAGTCAGCTTTTCTTTTTTTCTTTTTTTTTAGGGTCAGCTTTTTGGACACATCAGTGTGGCTTGTTTATCCCCCTTGGTTGGGGTTCCCTCTGGATAGGAAAAACCTTGAGAAAGGAAGCAGCTGTCTTGGGCGCCTTAAGTCAACTGAGCGCGCTGACAGTTGGAGCACAGTCCCGTGGGCAGCAAACCAAACCACTTAGCCTATTTTATACTTTGACTAAAAGTAATCCCTTCAGTCTCTTTAATTTTAAAAGGTGGAAGCTGCGTCCGTCTCCTCTGCTGGCGCTGTGCACCTTCTTAGTTTCAGAAAAGCATGCCAGAGACCTGTCTGTCTGGAGGCCTTACCTGGAGGTTTTACCCAAGACCTACACTTGCCCTGTGTGTTTGGAGCCAGAAGTGGTGAATCTTCTTCCTCAGCCTTTAAAGGCAAAGGCTGAAGAGCAGAGAGCCCACGTGCAGGAGTTCTTTGCTTCCTCCAGAGACTTTTTCTCTTCCCTGCAGCCTCTGTTTGTGGAGGCGGTTGACAGCATCTTCAGCTACAGTGCCCTCTTGTGGGCCTGGTGCACTGTGAACACCAGAGCCGTTTACCTGAGGCCCAGGTGGCGGGAATGCCTTTCTGCAGAGCCAGACACCTGTGCGCTCGCTCCGTACCTGGACCTGCTGAACCACAGCCCGCACGTCCAGGTGAGAAGCTGACAGGGGGACAGGAAGATTCCAACGTGCAGAGCCTGGGACTTTGAATAGTGGGTGACACCACAGGGCGGTTTAGCTGGCTTCAGGTAAATCTGCTAGAGCGACCTGTCCCCAGGCATGCTCCCGTCCTCCTTCCTGACCCCATTGTCGTTCCCAGCATGCTTTCCCTTTGTCCTTTCTCCACTCTGCTCTCTAGGCCTGCAGAGCCCATGCAGTATCCCATGTACTAGCCTTACCCGCAATCCATGGCGCGGAGTCCTTCCTTCTAGCTCCTTCCAGATCCCTTTCCACTTTGAGGCATGGCTGTCAGAACGTTTACCTTTGCTTCGAACTGACTGCTCCTTTCCCCACTGAACTCTGGAATCTGGGAGGACGGGGACTTGGTCTTGTTCCTCTTTATAACCCCAGTGCTCAGGGCAGGGCAGGCACACAGTAGGTACTCAGTAAATGCTTACTGAATTGATGAATAGTAGTAGGGAAAGGAGTCTGGGGAATCATGAAAGACTCCTGCTTCGGGAGACAGTTGCAAATATCCTCTTCCCCAGCCCTTTCCCTGTGTGGTGTGTAAGGGAGACAGTGTCTTTGCAGGGCATGCTGGGGTAGAGGCCTGGCTTGGGGGGCAGAGAGGAGCCCATCAGTGGGCTCACCTGTAACCTGTAGCATACACAATGGAGGCACGTGGCTGGGGTCTGTGCCTGTGCTGTTCCCTTCACGTGACATGCTACCATAAAAACATCCATGGTGCCTGTTGGCCACAGGCCAGTGAGAGGAGACCTTAGGAAGGCCCTGCGTGCTTTTTTAGGCCTAGGACAATGGCCTGGCCGGTCCAATTATGACTTTTATAGAAAGACGCATTTTCATGATTGGACACACAGGAGCCTGAGGTTAGGTGAGTGTTTCTGTGGTTGACATTGATGAGTAACGTCAGGGATGTGTAGTGTGATCGGATACGGGGACTCAGTCCCCATCAGCGTGACTTTATTTTTATTGGGCCTTTTGGTGCATTTATGTTCCAAAACAGTGATATTATAGACTACTGTAGGAAGACCACAAACTACGGCCTGTGGGTGTGTGGCCTGTGGGCCCTGAGCTAAGTGTGGATTGTACAGTTTTAAAGGATTGTAAAAAAAAAAAAATCACTTGTGACAGAGACCATACAGGGCTGGGAAAGCCCAAAGTATGTGCTGTGGGTCTTTACAGCTAAGTGTGTTGGCACCACCATGTCCTCTCCTCTAGGCTAAGAGTATTGGTGACGGATCAGCTCCCGTCAGTCTCATCTGTCCAGTGTTGAATGATGGGTGTCATGTGTTGACCCGTGCCCAGATCCTGGGTGGGGCTCCCTCCCTCCCAGTGGGGTGAAGTCAAGGTGAACTACACAGGCTGAAGTGAAGAAGGGCCATTTTTCTCACAGGTAGTTAAGTTCATTGATGAGCGTTTTTCTGACTTAAACTAATATGATAACTTAATTGGCATCTTAGTTGTATACTTAAAAATAATCTCTCACAATCTTCTGTTCTAGGTGAAAGCAGCATTTAATGAGAAGACTCGCTGTTATGAGATTAGAACAGCGTCAGATCTTAGAAAACACGAGGAGGTGTTCATCTGCTACGGCCCTCACGATAACCAGCGGCTGCTCCTGGAGTACGGCTTTGTTTCTCCCCACAACCCTCACGCCTGTGTTTACGTCCCAAGAGGTTGGAGTCAACGTGGCTCTTGTATTTGTCTTGCTAAGACAGTGGCATTTTGTTCCCATTTGGAGATGTGGTTATTTTGCGTTTTAATCAAAATAACAAAACCTGAAAACATACTTACACATCACTTGCTTTATTTTGGGTGGAGCTAGCCTTACTCTTAGTAACTGTGCGATTTTAATATTGAACAAAAAACAACAAAGCTCTGATTGATAATGAGGATGGGAAGAACTGAGAAGAGTTTTATTGCCCTAGGTCAGAAGATAGAGTGGAAGAAAAGGAATACTGCTAAGGAATAAGTTTTATACTAATAGAAGGAAATGGAAATATTTGCACTTTGACATTGTCATTATCACTGGAGATAGAATGGGATTAAGAGCAATGACTGAATATTTTAAGTACCTACTGTGTAAGACACTGTGCTAATCAAAGAAATAAACCTAATATGTAATCCTTATTTGGGAGGTTAATGCCGCAACGTAATGCTGATTTCATTTGTGTTCTTTTGTGATCTATGAAGTAGCCATCGTCATTGACATTACTGTCTTAAAATAATCATTTAGTCATTGAGCTTATGGTGTGAAAATTCCAAATTTAGTATTAAAAATAGTACATAGAAGACCAATTTTTTTCCCTCTTCTGAAGCAGCAGAGAAGCAGTTTGTAGGCCATGAGGAAATGGCCAGAGATTTCTCCTGTGTATGATTCGAGGTAGTTATGTGTAAGTTCAAACGGGCTTTATTGGTTGTATTTTTCCAACAGTTATGTTCATGTCTTCATTACCTGGTTTTGTTCATTGACTGACTTAGTGGGAGTGTGAACTGAACTTGTGGGTGTTCTGTTCTGTGACTTTGGGATTCTTCCAGCTTTTCAGGGACTAAATAATGGTGTCATTGAATTGCATTTGAAGAATAGACTTCTTTTGCGGGACTTAGGAAGAACTGTTTATACATGTCTTGGTTGCTTATGGGAAGGCAAATGAGTTGAGAAGGGAGGGAAGACATACTTTTGTCTGAATTATACCCTAAATCTCTGTCTGAATTTGTTGTTCTTCTTTTTTTAATGTAGAAATGCTTGTTAAATATCTTCCATCAGATAAACAGATGAACAAAAAGATTTCCATTTTAAAGGACCATGGCTTTTTAGAGTAAGTATTTCTCTTTCCTTCTTTTTTTTTTTTTGTGGTATTGGGGATTGAACCAAGAGGCATTATACCTCCAAGCTACATCCCCAGCCCTATTTTTTTATTCTTTATTTTGAAACCGGGCCTCACTAAGTTGTGGAGGGCCTCACCAAGTAGCTGAGGCTGGCCGTGAACCTGCAATCCTCCTATCTCAGCCTCCTAAGTGCTGGGATTACAAGCGTGCACCACCATGCCCAGCTCTCTTTTCCTCTTCATATTACTCCTTTGGGAAGTTCTCATGAAAAAAAATTGAGGGTTAGGGTTTCCATAGTCATGAGCTACCTCCTGACTTTGTATCAGCTGATGCGTAGGTATTTATTGAGGGCTTACTGTGTTCAGTAAAATTGGGCTCAATGTTGTGGGGGACACAGGAGTATAAGACACTTTAAACAAACTTATTTGAGGATATAAGATACATGTTTGAAATAGTAAATTACTGTGCTAAAACAGAGCCCCCTGTGTGTAGATCGGTGGCCGAGGGTGAGTTTGTCTCTGCCATGTAGTCAGCTGGGATGGCACTGGGCTCTAGGAGAACCAGTCATCTAATATCGGGGGCCTTGGGGTCAGTGGGTGGCTGGGTGATTCTACACCAAACAGGATGGACAGGGCTCTGGGCGCTCCCTTTCAAATGTCCTTTTGTGGATAAGGTTAAGTTTTAAATAATCTTGCAATAGCCCAAAAGCAATCTGGCCGTGGTGACGGTCATTGATTTGATCCCCAGGATAATCCGAATTCTTCATAATGTCGCTGTGAGCCATGTGCCATGCCCTCTTGCTGTGGCTCTCTCAACCAAGTTTAGTCCTATTGAAATTGATTGGAAAATGGCTTCTTAAAATTCCAAAAAGAGAACTTTCTGTTTCCTAGGCTTTATCCTTAAGTATCTGCAGATCTATTTTTCTCTTGTCTTTTTTACCAAGTTCATGGATAACATAATGTTTTGTGGCCACTTTAAAAAATTTTGGTTCTTCACCCATTTTGTCATGTTGTCATGAAGTAACGAAGTGACAGATTTGTCGTTATTTGTTTTTCCACTTTAGAAATTTGACATTTGGATGGGATGGACCGTCTTGGAGGTTACTCACGGCTCTTAAGTTGTTATGTCTGGAAGCTGAAAAATTGTAAGTTGTAAACTCTAGCTGCAATGTGGACCTAACTTTGGGGGTGTTTTTGGCTTGAATTTAGATAACCAAATGGAGAGAAAAAGGAATGCTACCTTATGTTGGAGTTGGTTCTTCTTTATGTAACTTCTTCATGGAGGGTGTGTTTTATTTTTATGTTTTAACCGTTTCTGGAATTCTGATTTCAGAATCATGATCAGAGTGCATGGCTCTGTGAAGTTGTTCAGGGTAAATACTTAAAAACCTGTGAGCATTGACACGGTTCGGAGGCAAGTGTCAGAGTAGGCCAGCTTTTCCTGGGAGCAAGCAGAGCTCCTAGCTCCTAGCTTCTGGGCAGACCCAGAAGCCGTGCTGGAGAGCCCTGGAGCTTCCCATGGGGAGGCAGGAGTAAGAGCCCCTGGGGTGGACATGTGTCCTCAGGCTCCTTAACGTTCCTGCAAGACTGTCAGTCCCACGAGCAGTGGCTGCCTGTCAGCACATCCCGCCAGCACGTCCTGCCAGCTGGGGGGCCTGGTCATGGAGGGAGGACTTCGTGAAGATGGTGAGGCCCGTCCTTCAGTGACTGGGAGGATGAAATGAGACACTGCTTAGAGCTAGCCCTTAGCTCAGAGCCTCTTGGTCCTGGGTACTCGGTCAGTGGTGCCTGTCCTTGTTCTTCATGACATTGCTTTCTTCTTTTCCAATAGAGACTTGGAAAGTACTTCTTGGTCTCAACACCAGAAGCACAGTGGGCCCCTGGACAACATGGGTTTGAACTGTACAGGTCCACCTATGTGTGGATTTTTGTTGGAAATGTGTGGCAATTCGAAAAGCCTCGCAGATGAACTGTGTATCCTAGAAAAAATTAAGAAAATGTTAAGTATGTCATGAAGGCATCAAATATGTGTAGGCAGTAGCCTCTTTTATATTCACCACCATAAAATATACAGAGACCTGTTTTAAAAATTATTTTACAGCTGGGCGTGGTGGCGCACGCTTGTAATGTTAGTACTTGGGAGGCTGAGACGGGAGGGTCCAGGTTTGCGGCCAGCCTCAGCTACTTAGTGAGGCCCTCCACAACTTAGTGAGACCCTGTTTCAAAATAAAGAAAAAAAAATAGGGCTGGTGGTGTAGCCCAGAGGTAGAATGCCCCTGGGTTCAATCACCGGTACCATCAAAAAAAAAAAAAATTTTATGCCAAGTGTGGTGATGCACACCCTTAATCCCAGTATTTGGGAGGCTGAGACAGGGGGGTCACAGGTTCAAGGCCAGCCTCAGCAACTTAGCGAGTCCATCAGCAACTTAGTGAGATCCTGTTTCAAAATAAAAAATAGGGCTGGGAGTGTAGCTCAGAGGTAGAATACCCCCGGGTTCCATGTCTAGTTACACACACACACACACACACACACACACACACACACCAAAAAAAAATTACTGAAAATTATGCATACAAACACAGACCATACATGGTGCCAATCATAAATGCATAAGATTAAGTGTGGTGCGCACTGTACTACTGTGATAACTTGGTAGCTGCCTGTTTCTGTGAGCTCAGGTGTTTGGAATATCTTCTTAAAACACTGCTAATCCTCACTGCCTGAGCAGTTGTCTTGATAGTAAGTTGTGTATTGCAGTGCAATGTGATCTCTCCCAGGTCGTGTGTTTCTCTCTTCATGTATGACACATGTAACATACAACCTGTGTTAATCGACTGTTATTGCTAAGGCTTGCGGTCACCAGCAGGGATATCAGTAGTTGAGTTTTTGTGAGTCGAAAGTTACATATAACTGCATGGAGGGGTATCAGCACCCCCAGCCCCCGGGTTGCTCAAGGGTCAGTTGTAGATGCTTTTACTCTCAGCAGGTGATGTGTTTTATCTTGCAGACATGAATTCTGTAACCGAAATGTTTCCTTCTTTTTATTGTTCACTAGAAAACTCAGGGTAAATCTGTGGTCCACCAGATGCACAGGATGCTCAGGCATGCCGACTCATTCCTGGCTGTAGCTTATCTTTTCTCTTGGCGTCTTTTCCTTTGTCTCGTTCTCCCAGTTTGATGTCTTCGTCTCGTGTCTATCCATGTGTCTGTCTTTGAGTCCTCCTTGGAACAAGGTATGTGTGAGTCCTTTTCAGGCGCTTCAACTTAAGTAAAGCCACTGATGTTTCCCCGAGGTCATCCTTAGGCCTCTTTTCTTCCCTTTCTGTCACTTCTGTCTCAGAAGTGTGTGGTGGGGATTCTGCCCGATCGACGTTCGCATGCCTGTCTGCCTCCCGTTAGCTTCTCAGGGTGAGGTCTCAGCCTTTCCAGTTCTCGGTTTCTGTGAGTCTGATGTGGGGATAACTGTGCTTTCTTTGCTGGGTAGTTGTGAAGAGTAAATAAGGTAGTGGTCACACATGAAACACCGGTCCAGGCTCCAGGCTCGTAGTAGTTTTTTATCTTTAGTGAGCACTCATCTATACTTGAGGTGTCACCATTGTCTCTGAAGCTGAAGACTTCAGGACCATTCCCTGTTGTGTCTTGCCAGCTGTTCTGAATCGGACTGGCCGTGGTACTTTCCCCGTGTGTTGCAGCAGTCGTCTTACCTTCCCCTTCTGAGACACTTTGTCCTCAGATTCTGCCCTCCATCCTCCCTCTTCCTGGCAGTGCTCCTTCCTAGCGTGTAGGTTTGGCTCTGCACCCTTCTGGCTCAGCGTCCTGCTTCGTCCCGACACACCGACGTTCTGTTGCCAGCAGAAAGTTGGCCCGAGCTGCACAGTGAGCCTTACTTCCTACAGACCCGCGGGGGGTGGAAGTGGAGTGACCTGCGTGTGAGAAAGGCTTGGCTGTAGACGCGTCTTCCACATGTAGGGGACTTTGCCTTTTTTTTGTTGCGGTACTGGGGATGGAACCCAGAGGCATTCTACCTCCGAGCTACACCCCCAGCCCTATTTTTGATTCTTTCTTTTGAAACAGAGTCTCGATAAGTTGTGGAGGGCCTCACTAAGTAGCTGAGGCTGGCCGTGAACCCGGATCCTTCTGTCTCAGCCTCCCAAGTACTGGGATTACAAGCCAGATTACACGCCTGGCGGGACTTTGCCTCTTGACGTGTGTCCCAGATTACCATCTTTTAGGAAAGATGGTCACTTCAAGAGCCGCTCCAGTAGCTTAGCCCCAGGGCCTCAGTCCTTGCTGCTGTGGACCCCCACCCCGCCTCATCCTCTCTGCCATCCTCTTCTGTCTCTGCTTTATTCCCATGGCTGGTGGGTACGACTCCACTTACTTGTGTGCCAGACACAGGGTTGTGGTGATAATGAAATTCAGTCCCTGCCAGCAGAGAGGACCTGATCCCCTTCTCTTCTATTCTTGGTTATTCCTTTCTTATGTCTCTTGTCGCTTCTACACAAGAACTGCAAGTGGAGTGGAAGTTTTAGGGAATCTGCATATACAATGAGCTTTATTATGCTTCTGGAAGAAAAGGAGAAGAGTTTGTGGGTTGTGTTGCAGTGTGAAACTTATCTTTAGTTTTCTAGAACCTGCTGAAATTATCTTATTGGAATTTTGATTCTAGTACATGCTGGAAAAAGATACTTCTTGGAGAAGTAGTTTCTGATGTAAATGAGAAGACAAGTTTGGACATAGCCCAGAAAATATGCTGTTATTTCATAGAGGAGACTTCTGCTATGCTTCAAAAGGTATCTTTCTAGAATATTACATCCTTTCTTAAAGAAGTATTTTGACTGAAGTTGCTTGTTTTGTACATGTTATTAGGGATAGTAGATGTTATAAGAGCAGTGTTTAATGTCTTGAATATTATTGTAATTTCTGTTTTTTAGTGTTGATATTATACCTATACCTTAAAATGTTTTTTCTTTTTAATTGACGAGAAAAAATTGCATACATTTATGGAGTATAACATGTTTTGATACATACACATGTTGGAATGGCTTAATCAAGCTGTGGGTTCATTTTTTTACATTCTGTATATAAATGAGAACATGCAATTTTTGTCTTTCTATGCCTGGCTTATTTCATTTAACATAATGTCTTCCAAGTTCATCCCTGTTGTCACAAATGACAGAAAATCCATATTTTTAAAAAAATGGAATAGTATTCTATTGTGTATATATACCACATTTTTTTTTAAAATCCATTCATCTGTTGATGGACAGTTAGATTGATTCTGCATGTGTGCCTGTACCTTTGAACGGATAAAAACTTATTGCATGATTCCCTAGTAATAGGTTTTCAAGTATACTTTTTATGTTTTAATTTATTAAATACTTTAAATGAGAAATCAACTTATTTATATGAAAGCATGACTGGTATTAAGAGTAATCTCAGTGAAACTTGAAGACATTATGTTGAATGAAACAAGGACAAATACTGTGAGTCCACTTACATAGGCACTCAGAATGAGCAAGTCCATGGAGACAGCTTACCAGGGGCTTTGGGGAGGGAGGGATTGGGTTATTAACGGTTCGAGCCGGGTGTGGTGGCGCACGCTTGTAATCCCAGTACTTGGGAGGCTGAGATGGGAGGATTGCAGGTTCATGGCCAGCCTCAGCTACTTACTGAGGCCCTCTACAACTTAGTGAGACCCTGTTTCAAAATAAAGAATAAAAAATAGGGCTGGGGTGTAGCTCTGAGGTAGAATGCCCCTGGGTTCAATCTCCAGTACTGCAAAAAAAAAAAAAAAACACAAACCCCAAAAAACAGAGTATTTGTGTTTGGGGTGATAAAAAGCTTTGGATCTTAATAGTGATGATTATACAACAGTGGGAATGTACTTAATGCCGTTGAACTGTACCCCTAAACTGCTTAAAATGGTAAATTTTATGATATATTTATATTTTACTACAATAAAAATAATTAAAAATAACTTGCAGGTTTCTCACATGAAGGATGAAAAAGCGTCTTTGCTAAACCAGCTAGCTTTGGTGGAAGCGTTGCGGACGGAAGAGCTGAAGATTCTCCAGGCCTCCGCTGAGCTCCTCAGCAGCTGGCAGAGCCCTCCTACCTGACTTCCCCGCATGCATCCGACCACCTCCTGTGGTGGGTGTGACTTCAGCATTTTAGATGAGGCTGGATTAAATCGATTCTCTATGGAATCGCTTACAGTCGCTGAATGGTTTGTATTAAACAGTTCTGTACTCAATCCTTTTCCTTGTGCTTTTTCTGCAAATACTGAACTTTTAAGAGCATCTTCATGGGACGGATTGTGGGTGTTCCTTGGACCTGGAAAGATGTCTGCAGTGGTAGAAGAGGTCCTGGGAACTGGGGAGCTGTGGGTGAGGACACAGGTGCCGTCCCCTGTTCCTTGAACATGGAAAGATGTCTGCAGGGGGTAGAAGAGGTCCTGGGAACTGGGGAGCTGTGGTTATATAAGACTTTCAGCTTGTAGACAATGCTTGCTACATATATATGTATATATATAAAAACGTATCTATGTAAATGTATGTATATATGTTTATTTATTTATGAAATCACAAACTTCTCTGTCAAGTAATCTGGCTTCTGCTGGGGCAGTCTGTGGTCCACAGGGTAAACCAGTTTCCAGGCTGCCCCTGCTTCCTCGACATGTTCTTCTAGAACCATGATCCAGGCTGCAAACAGGTCTCTCCTTGCAGGGAAGGGCCAGCCCCCATGCTCCTTTTCTTCCTTTTAGGTTTCTCTTTGCGGCTGTCTGAGGCAGGCCCGAGGTTCCCAAGCACTGTCGCCCCTTGCTGGTGTCTGCTTACTGAGTTTGTGGGTGGTCAACCTCCAAGTGCTGTCTTGGCTCCAGGGCTCCGGCACCAAGGAGCTAAGGGTGATTTGAGGTATACCTCTACTAATCCTTCAGGCTAAAAATAGCGTGGCCCTGCTCAGACTGCGGGCTTTACGTGCGTCTGCCTGAAGGTAGAAACTGATAGTGACCTTTGAAGACACTGGAGGTACGGTTCTGTAAAAATGGCTTGCTCCCCAAAGCACCTGGACACCTCCCTGCGCCATCTGCTTTCTTCTGTGCTGGTCCCTCTCACCCTTCAGAGGGTGTGTCTCTGTCTTCATCATTTGTTATAAATGTAACTTCCTTCTTTCTGTGCAGTTTTAACATCAGACTGTAATTTTTAAAAAAATCACAAAAAATAGGATTTATGTACATGTAAGGTTACCACTTTGGACCCAGGACAAATGGCTTCCGTCAAAACAGTAGATAAGCTGGGCTTGGTGGCCATGCCTGTAATCCCAGTATTTGGGAGGCTGAAACAGGAGGACCACAGGTTCAAGGCCAGCCTCAGCTACTTAGTGAGGCCCTCAGCAATGTAGTGAGACCCTGTTTAAAAAATAAAACATAAAATAGAGGTAGAATGACCCTGGGTTCAATCCCTAGCATCACATACAAAAAACAAAGAGATAATAGCAAGTGTTGTCCAAGATGTGGAGAAATTTGAACCCTCATACAGTGCTGGTTGGAAGGTAAAGTAGTGCAGCTGCTTTGGCAAACAGTTTGGCGGTTCCTCAAAAGTATAAACATGGAGTCGTGACCCAGCAGTGTGACTTGATGTGTATTGGGATGTATACATACCCAAGAGAACTGAAAACATTCTAGGTAAAAACATGTTCATGAGCCGGGTGTGGTGGCGCACGCTTGTAATCCCAGTACTTTGGGAGGCGGAGACTGGAGGATCCAGGTTCGTGGCCAGCCTCAGCTCTCTCTCTCTCTCCCTCCCTGTCTCTCTCTCTCTACCTAGTGAGGCCCTCCGCAACTTCTTGAGACCCGGTTTCAAAATAAAGTATAAAAAAATAGGGCCGGGGGTGTAGCGCGGAGGTAGAACGCCCTTGGGTTCAATCCCCGGTACCACACACACACACACACAAAAACAACATGTTCATGAATGTTCATTGCATCATTATTCATAAAAGTCAAAAGCCAAATGTGGCATATCCATAAAGTGGAATATTACTCAGCCATAGAAAGGAATGAGGTAGCAGGTTCCATCCCTAGTACACCCCCAAAACAAAAAGGACTGAGACATGCTACAACATAGATGAACCTTAAAGACGTTACGCCAAATGAAAGACCACATGTAGTATCATTTATTTAGTTTTGAATAAATGGCGCACTCTACCACTGAGCTCTATCTCCAGCCCTTTTTATTTTTTATTTTGAAACAGTCTTGCTTAGTTGCTGAGGCTGGTCTCAGCCTCTCCAGTACTGGGATTACAGATGTGTGCCATTGTGCCCAGCTGTGTAATTTCATCTATATGAAACATCCAGCAGAGGCACAGCTGCTTAGGACTGGTAGTGGGGGTGTGTGTGCTGCAGCAAATTGGGGGTGACAGCTATAGAAGATGGGGTTCTAAAAATGTTCTAAAATTGACTATGGCAAAGGTGGCATAGCTCTGTGAAACTACTAAAACCCATCAAATCATACACACTTAAGGATGAACCTTATGGTATGTGAATCATATTTCAAAAATAATTAGCCAGGCGTGGTGGCACACACTTGTAATCCCAGTACTTGGGAGGCTGAGACCGGAGGATCCGGGTTCGCGGCCAGCCTCAGCTACTTAGTGAGGCCCTCCGCAACTTAGTGAGACCCTGTTTCAAAATAAAGAATAAAAAATAGGGCTGGGGGTGTAGCTTGGAGGTAGAACGCCCCTGGGTTCAATCCCTGCTACC